>RJWM01036354.1:0-18226 GCA_004363535.1 Dasyprocta punctata
GCTGCCCGCCGGGTCCGTCTGCTCGCCCTTCTCGGGGTGAATAGCGAAGGGAGGGAGAAGTGTACACACAGCGCCCAGCCGAAAATGACTTTAGCACAGAGTTTATTTAATACATCCTCCAAATTGTATTTTGAAGCCTCTGTTAACAAGAAAGCACTCTCTTTTTGAGCTGCGGGAGTGTTTTATAAATGGAATTTGCAGACCAGCAACACTCCCATTAATTTTCCCTGTCTACAATTACTATCATTACATTCTTAAAGCACTTTTAAAATAAACTGCTCCGTGATGTCATGTGCTCGCTCTGGGCTCTGGCGAGCAGGCTGCGGGACAGCAGCATCTGGGCCCCGGCCGCTATCTTCTAGGGAACATCTTGATGGCTGTAATTACTGTCATGTTACGGGAACTTAAGAAAAAAAGGCGCCAGAGCTCCAAATAAAACATAAAATGGCTTTGATTTAATAAATGTTACTATCATTGTTTAAAAATGTTGTGACCCGTCTGCTAGTTTCTGAGAAAGATATTTTCCAGCCCTTGAAATTTTCCCTGCTCTCTCTCTTTCATATTCTATGACTGCAGATAAGGATGAAGCAAAGCCTCAGGACAGACTTGTTTTAAATCAATGCAGCACAATGCCAGCATTGTCTCCCTTCAAGATGAACTTTCAAATTACATTTGGCGTGAGCTTTCCCAGAGCCCTGAGCGGCTCCGCTCCCGAGCTGCCGTACCCACCGTGTGAGAGGGAGCTCGTCGCTGGAGTGTCCTGCTTGTGGCTAATTGCGGGCAGTAGGGGAAGGCAGGGGCTGAGGCTTTTCCCGTGGGACACACCCACGCCCACTGTGCCCATGGCCAAGCATTTGGAAGTGCTTGGGCCACTCCAGAGAAACCAGAAAGGGACAGAATACTTGTGTGGTGTAGGCGTTTTGGAAGGGCCCCTAACAAATCTGGACCCCCAAGTTGGACCATTTTCTAGAAGAAGTCATCCGTGGTGGTATTCACTCAGTTTCCCCGGGAAGTTTATTATGCAAAACTCATTCAGCCTTGAGAAAGCTGAGCTCTCGTTTCACAATGGGTCTTCGCAACTTTGAGGAAGGCAATGTGTCTCACTGAGGCAACGGGCTGGCCGTGACAACAGGGTGTGCCCGGGGTACGGTGGGGTAACCTTCCCTGCTGGTTTGCCGGTCGGGCCTTCCGGTTGGAGGGTGGACCCTAAGATGCAGGAGTTGAGACTTAATGAGGAAATATTTATTGGAAACGATCTAGAAGTCATCCTATTCTGTGCTTGTAGAGTAGTTTCGTCGCATGTATCACATCAGTGGGCACCTACTCTTCACGTGCTCTGGGGTAGCGACTTCTTTTTATTTCGTTAGGTACCGTGTGTCCCTTTTTCTCAGAGTTTTGCTCGTGTGTCCTCTCCAACCCATGAGCAGTAACTTAGAGCTAAGAGGAGCAATGCTTCAGTCTCCAGGTGCCCTCTTCACGGTCAGCACCAGCCGGCCTCTGAAACCAAGCCTGTGAGGACACCCAGGCCAGGCCGGGTGGGGAGCTGGCCAGCCTTGCAAACCATCTCCCTCACCGGGCGGAGGCTGCTGGTCACGGGCGTGCTGGGCCTCCGTTTTGCTCAGCCTACTCTCCTGAATGTCTTCCATTCACAAGACGCTTCCTCGGGTCTGTGCCTCCTCGGAAGTTGGGTTGGATTATTGCCCTCCACAACAACATCAGGCAGAGGAAACGGGCGGGTTGGCATGAAGGGAGAGAAGTCAGTTGGTGCAGGGCAATTTTGTTGTTACCCGAAAGCCAAAGTCAAGTTTTAATTCCAACTGGGTGATGGTTCTGCCTCTTTTTTGTCTCTGGGTCACAATATCTAGCACCTACAACTCAAATAGAAGTTATGTTGGCTCATGTTTCAGTCCATGGTTGGCTGGATCCAGAGAAAAAGCAGTATGGCCGCAGCACATGGCAGAGGAAGAGGCTGCTCAAGTCATGGCGGCCAGAAGAGGAGCAAAGATAGAAGGACAGGGAGAGAACCAAGACTTCCAGGTCACAGGTCAGCCGGAAGGAGATGCACCTTTCTGGGTCGTGCCCCACAGTGGCCTCCCTCATTTGACCAGGCCCCGACATCTGCCAGTGAGTCAGCTAGAGCACCCTGGTAATCACCTTTTAAATGCCCTGCCTACAAGTGTGTGAGGCTCTCGGAAGACACCCAAATAGAAGCCATGACTGTGGTGCATATTTGAAGCTGCTCAGTTTCTTAGTCCGATGATATGCTTCTTTCTTTTAGAAAATGGCTCCACCTTTGTTGGGACTCTTTCCATCTGTTCTGTTCCTTTATTGTTTCAATACAGCTCCTAAGTGTTGGATACCCCATAAAAAATAGTAGTTGTGATCCAAAGAATGCTTGTGTAAGTGGCCTTTGTAGGAAGCAAATTGACTCTTCCCACTGAAACAACAAGCTGCCGCTTCAGCACTGAGTAATACTTCATAAAAACCTCAGTAACCTAACTGAGCCTTCACTCCGATTGCTGTTTGTGAAAGCGTTTACGACTTTTACTCAAGACAAGAGAAATAACAAGGAAAGAAATGACTCTAAATACAGAACATTTTATTACACAAATAAAAAAAGAGAACGTATCTGTTAGTTCTTGCCAACTTTTGAAATATGGATTCCATTTGTCTTTATTACAGTCAATTCCCATAGTGCCTTTTCCCTATTTATTAATTTTTGAATGTTACTATTAAGCTGAGGTATGTGCCTACTGGACATAGTCAAAGCTATTTCAACAAACTTAACAAATGAGAAAAATATATCAACTTAACCTTTTATTACTCTGTCAGTAAATTAGGAGGCATACAATTATTATAGCTCATAATCCCTTTTTTAAAAAAAATCACATGCATTATCACAACAAAATGTCCTGTCAGATCTATAATAATCGTGATGACTCATAGATATGTGATTCTTCTTATTAAGAAAAAAAGTACAGGAAATCCAATATAAATGAGCTATTTTCCTCAGTGGTGTAATAAAACTTGGATACTGGAATATGAGTTTTTGATTATATCATCTACTGATAATCTCTAGGCTCATTTCCTCCCGGAGAGGAGTCAGCCTCCTTCCTCCCCGCGCCAGCCCCCTTCGGCCACTAACATTTTAGCAATTCTACCCTCAGCTGGGGAGAGGCCTCCGGTCACCACCACCACAGTGCAGTATATTTTAAGGGTTGTAAATTTTCACCGTCAGATTTGAGCCAGGGGTGTTAAGCTCCAAAAGATACACATCTGCTTCCTCCTCAAATGGTCTTTTGTTGTGCTTCGTGGCAGAGAGAGAGAGAGAGAGAGTGGAAGCACCCAGAGGAGCTGGGGGTGAGTTATGGTGTTTCAGGAGGAAACGCTCATGACTACAAATATAACCGGCCTCCACTCTGTCCTGAAATTCTGCGTCTCTTTTCAGAGCTCCATGATAATATTTTATTGCCCTTTAATGAACAGAATGAGTCACTATTAAATTTCTAAAGTGAAAAATTATGTTGTAACCTGAATCATAACCCCTGAATGTATCTGGTTTCTAAGTTTGGATTTCCAAATGGCAGGTTTTCCTAAATAAGATTGCATGAACACAGGAGCCAGCAAACAAAAAGAGATGTCCAAGCAATGACTCGGGGCAGTGCCTGCGGACCACGCTGACGGATTCAGCCACCAGAGTTTATTAAATACCAGCAAGGCTAATCAAAGAGGAGTGTTGGATATGTGTTTATGTTCCCTCTATTCTACTGCCTCCCTAACCGAGAGGGGAAAGAGGAGAGACCAATTTTGTAGCTAGCAGCAAGGCGAAGAGATAAATATAGTCAGTTCTCAATTTATAAATGGTTTTGTTCCAAATTCTGTTTGGTAAGTCCTTCTTTTGGAACAGTCAATGCGTTTTTCCCATAGAAACAAAATTACAAATGGTGGGTAGGTCCCCAGCCAGCCCGCAGAATACGCTTAACCCACGCGTAGCTGGAGACGAGCGCGGCAGAGTTTGTTCACCGAGGTCTTGTGGAGACCGTGTTTGCTTATTCACTTAAGAGTGCGCAGAATGCACACCTCCCTGGGTCCCCAACGGCGTGAACGTCACAGCTGCGCTCGGCAGGGCTTCCCGCCCCAGAGTCTGTGGGCTGCAGGACAGCAAGCTATGTGAGGGCGGAGAGTGGCCCGTGGAGGCGGAGGGCTCCGAGGGGCTCCCAGGTGGTTCCTGAGCACGTGCTGTCTTGCTGGAAGAGGAGGCGGAGTCAAGGGTAGCAGTGGAGGAAGGGGCTCCTCTGGGAAAGGGGCGGTGTCAGATGAGGTCCCGCAGCCCATGGATCCCGAGTGGGGAGGCTGATTACTACGCCAGCAAGGGCTAGCCCGACAGTGCCCAGGGCCCGACACATACGGGCTTCAGCGTCCATCTGGAGGGGGATTTCGGAGAGAGGTGCGTGTGGTTGGACTTGCACTTTAGAACCGCGCTGGGCCCCTGCGTTGAGGCTGCATGGGGAAGCCACCCCAAGGACAGAGAAGCCCTGGAGAGTGGGGCGGCTGCAGAGGCCCTGGAGAGCATCATAGATAAGTAGAAGGGAAACTGAGGGCAGAGCTGGGCCGGCCGCTTTGTTATCCGGGTGACTGAGGCCTTGCTCAGTGGGCTGGGGGTGAGACTTGATACTCAGGGCAATGCATGAATGTGAAGCCCAGCAAGGCACAGGCCCTGTGGTGGTGTCCTTACCAGCAACTGCCGCGGGTGATGTCAGGGTGACCCTGACAGGTCCCCGAGTGCCCACTAGAGGAGCAGGCTGTCAGGAAGCCCGAGGACAGGGTGAGCAGGCGCAGCCCCGTCCATCCCCATGGCCCACCACGCCCCACCCACCCACCCGCACCCTCCCTAGTGCCCTTTGCTCCTTTGTGGCCCGACTTGCAGTGAGGTGCTGGGAGCTCGGTGCCCCCCATCAGTGTCCCACGCCCCCAGCCTGGGTGTTGTCTCCTTGGGGTGTTTCTCCTGTCTCAGCCTCCTGAACCCTTGCTCAGACTCCCAGGTAAACAGCATAGCCTGACAGAACCACCCCGGCTCCTCCAGGACACCCCATGGTGAGGTGAGGTGCCCGCCGGCTGGGAGCTGCTGGGGTGCCTCGCACAGTGCTGGTCCGAGGGTGAGCACCCCGGGCTCCTTCAGCGACAAAGCCGTGCCACCCACGGAGGATCACTGTGAACACCGCCCCTCTGGTGGGACAGTTGCAGCCTCCCAGCCTGGGCTGCCTCAGTGGCTGCGTGTCGGGGGGCCTCCGTGCTGAGGTCACCGGATTCCTGACCCTGGGTCCTCGGGGAGACCCAGCAGCTGGGAGGGCTCATGCCCCTGGGTCCAAGCATCTGCAGGAGTCAGGTTTGTTTGGGGAGAAACGCTGTCACCTTCTAAGGTGCAAGAAGAGCTCACCCCTAAATCTGGGAACAACTCCATGCTGGTGCGGTGCCCTCTGCACATAACCTCTCCCTGGGGTTTGGGGGTGTCACAGCCAGCAGCACATGGAGACCAGCTTCTTCTGCCCGGCTCCCCACACAGGGAGGGTCAGCGACAGGAACCACGGTGATACCTGAGCGGCTCAAAGCGACAGGGATGGAAGGACAGGAAACACGGGAGGTGCCACATGGCACTGCTGGGGTGGGAGGGTGAGAGCACCAGGAACCCCCTCCTCCTGGGCAGCCTGGTCCGGGAGTGGCCGGGGAAATGGCAGCTCTGCGCCCGCTTGGTTTTGGGTTGTATTTGACTCACTCCAGCTGCATTCACGCTGTCACCTAAGGCTGCTGTTAAACCACCAGGTGGGAACACAGTGGACAGTGCCGGCTGTGACACTAGAAGGCCGGGTCCAGAGTCAGCTTCTCTGCCGCTGTCTGCAGGGCTTCCAGCAAGTCCCACCTGCTTCTGCAGACAGCTATGCTGCTGCCCGGCTAGGGCACCCTCACTGGGGTTGGTTCTCCAGGCCCTTGGGTGCAGGTCACCGAGCAGAGGGGACACCGAGTTCCCAGACATGGTGTGCTGTGCCCTTCCAGGGGCATGCTGGGCCTTCTCTACAGCTCTGAGTGTGGCAAAGTACGCAGACGCGCAGTGCCATCCAGCGCCAGCTGAGCTGGACGGAAAGTCACCTGCCAAGGTCACCGCGCTGCAGCCTCTCTCTTCCCCACCAAGTGTGGGGCACGTCTCCACGCAGGCTGGCTGAGGTCCCACGGGTGCTGCTTTTCCAACTGTTGAGGGGCTGCTGAGTCTGCCTTGGCGAGAAACTCGGCATCTCTGACAGGCACAGAGGAGGAGGAAGCTCAAGGAGCAGGACCCAGAGGTGTCGCCGGACCCCAAGGTGCCACCACGAAATAGCGTCAACCTCTCTCCCTCTCCTTCTATGTATACAAGGTATGATTTAAAAAATATAGTGGACGTTTTATTTTTAAAACTTTATTACAGTAAAGGACGCATCACCCCGAGTCCCTCCACAGCCCTCCCCTTCACTGGGAGCACACTCATCCCGGCAGTCCCGCCTCTTCCTGCAGCAGCTCTGCAGTTCCCCTTCCCCAGTCTTCAGTCGCGCTGTGCAGCTGCCTCGACGTCCTGAATCGAATTGAAACGTTTGCCTTCCACGGTCATTTTGACTTTGGGGTGGAGCCAGGTGTGGCACGGTGCCAGACCCAGCGGTAAGCTGGGTGAGGACACGCGTGACAGTTTCCGTGCCTGCCTCTCCCCTGGGTGACTCCCTGCATTTAGATCACAGCTGATAAAGACATGAAAGCAGTAGCAGCAGCATGTCTCTGAGCAGAAATGAAAAATTAAAAAAATGTAGAATAAGCAAAAAAAGAAAAATCATCCAATTCCTACAACTGGAAGCACCCAGTCAATGCTTGGCCAATGCCGGTGCTTACTGAGCAGCGCGGGTCACCTGTGTTACCTGAGTGACCTGATTATTCCCAGCGGGGCAGGCCGGGAGGGGCAGCCGCCGCAGGGCAGGGCTGTGGGTGTGACTACAGCACATTTTATTTCCTTCTGAAGTTCAGTTTTCACATCTAATCTTTTTTCTTTTCTACTTAACATGCTACTCCATACCTACCTTTTTCTTTACTTTCATTCATAGTTTTATTAATTCCCTTCTTTAAATAAAAGAAATACGGCTTATTAGCAAAGAACAAGCCAAAAAGGCCCACTTAGCTGGGCGTGGTAGCGCATGCCTGTAATCCCAGGACTCCAGAGCCTGAGGCAGGAGGGTCATTGGAAATTTGAGACCAACCTGGGCTACAAAGTGAGCTCAAGGCTAACTAGAACTGCATAGTGAGACCCTCTCTCAAAAAGACAAAACAAAACAAAACAACCAAACAAAAACAAAAAGGCCCACTGGACAGGGGGAAGTAGGCATTTGGCTAATGAGACAACTCTTGTGATCTAATGAACTCTTTGTGGACATTAAATAAAGCCAGTAATTGCTAATCGCCACTTCCTACCAGCATTCCCTTGGAGACACTTTTAAGAGTTTAATGCCACATGGTGAGAAGCAGTCTGTACCTCGGTTGGTGTGTGGTCATTTCGTTCAAGGTTGTAACTAACGTCAACAGAGCTGCTTTGCTGAGGCCCAGATGGACCCAGCCTGGAGAACGTTCGTTGGGGTCCCGTGTGGCCTGACGAGTCTCGATTGGCGAATTCAGCCTGGCATTGCCGATTACAATCTGAGAGCAAGAGGCAAGTGTCTAAATGCCTGGGAGGTACGGGTACGGCCACGGCAGATACCAGTGGGGAGCAGATGTCTGGGAATACTGAGCATAGATGTGGAGAATGAAGACATTCCTGAGAGTCAGTCTGAAAGGACGAACAGCTCCCTTCTGAACAGGGCTGTCAGATAGGAGAGGTAGAAATATGGGGCCTATTTGAGATACACCTGATACCCGAATAATGCTCCATTTTTTTTTTTTTTTTTTTGAGACAGGGTCTCGCTATGCAGTTCAGGCTGGACTTGGGCTCACTCTGTAACCCAGGCTGGTCTCCAGCTTGCAACGATCCTCCTGCCTCAGCTTCCCAAGTACTGGGATTACAAGCATGCACCACCATGCCTAGTTTAACGGCTCCATTCTTAATCAGAAGTGTGATTTGAAGGTTGATGCATTTTATCCAGTAACTTTATTTCTGCTGTGAATCGTCTCAGGATGTAGTAGGGACCTCTGGGGTCTTCGAATCTATTTAAGCAGAACTTCCCCAGCTCCCCCGGCTCCTCTTCATAAATCATCCCGGCTTCTGAGCTGTGATGCCTGGGGCCAAGGCACGTCCTGGACAAGGTATTTCCTGAGAAGACAGAAGCCACCACTGGCATTCCAGGCCAGAGTAGCTCTGCAGAGATGGGGTGCAGAGGCTGTGGGCTGAGGCAGTGGGGGGCTGCACAGGGGTCCCTGCTCAATGCCACCCTTTGGATTCGCGACTTCGGATCCCGATGTCGTGTTGTCCGTAGGAGAGGTGTCCGACCAGGCTGGTGTCTGTCGGAGGACCAAGGCCTCCCCTGGGCCAGGGAGCCGAGTTGTGAGGCGTAGTCAGGCACTCGGTCTCGGCTGCATCCAGGCCCGGATGACATTTGGTGGAGCTCAGGACTGGCCCCTCGGGAGCAGGGCATTTCTGTGTCTGTGAGTGACTGGATGCGTCTTTCTTTGCAGGGGACAGACAGGTCCCTGATGGGGCTGGCTTTGCCGGCTAGAGGGCAAGTGAGGCCCAGAAGGAGGTTTAGGAGTTTTACAGTGAGTGAGAAAATCTATTTATCTTCCTTGTAACTGACTTTGGTATCTTTTACCGTATTAATTTTTAATAAATAATTTTTGACTTGATAGATTAACTCACTCAAAGCAGTCAAGTTTTTAAAAAAGAGTTTCTCCCTTACTGGCTCCCAGAGCCTGTTTCCCTGGAGTCTCATCATTTCCTGTTTTTCTCTACACTCGTGCGAACAGAAAAATGCATGTATGTGTGCGTTTGTGGGCGTACACACACACATATGCACACGCACAAGAAGTATATATGGTATGAGGTTTTTGAAGAGAGTAGTGTACATTTTTTAAAAAGTGGAATTATTAATTACACGTTACTTTAAACTCCCTTTCACACACAATGTCTTAAACAGTCCTCTACTCAACAGAAATTACATGCATTCTTTGAATGACTTTGAATATTTCATTATGGAAAATCCTGCTTTTCTGTCATTCAAAATGGGCTGTGCTAACATTAAAGACACACTTTACACATGCACAGCTTTGATTCCGTAGGAAAGAGTCCGCACAATAAGCTGCCTGGGTCGGAGGACCCCACGTGAGGTCTCCAGGGTGGTGGTGGTGGTGACGCCCACCCTTGGGCCCTAGCGGCCCTGTGGGAGCTGTGACCTCATCGGCTCGGATGCTCTAAGGTTCTGTCTGTCTCGGGGAAGGAAAAATGATGATTCATCTTCATTTGCCTCTCTTGAACTGTACATGAACTTGAATATATTTGTGACCTATTGGCTTTCTGGAAATCCATTTCTCTGAATTGCCCGCACATACTCTTTATCCGGTTTTCAAATTAAGTTTTGTGTGCTCCTTGTATATTAGGGATTGTATTATTTTGCCACTGTGCTGGAATCATTATTCTTCTAATCCATTGTCTATCTTTTGCTTTTGTTTATTGGGATTTTTTTTGCCATGTAAAATTTTAAATTTTCACATAGTTATATAACTTGATTTTTATTTTTAAATATTTTTATTATAGGAGAAGTATGCCTTTGTGTAGAAATTCAAATGTTAGAGAGGTGTAGAATGAGAAGTGAGTTGTCTTTCTCAGTTTTGGACTTCTTAGATGAAGACCCCAGAGAGCAGTTGTCAGGGCAGTTTCAGGTTTACCAATCTGGAATTTTCTGGGTGTTAGTTCATTCTCCTCCTTCTCCTCTTTCTCCTCCCCCTCTCCCCCTCCCCGTGCCCCTCCCCCACCTGATTTGCTCACACCTACTAAACACCTGCTGCATGCCAGGCACTAGCCTAAGCTCTACCGACACCGTTACAAACTCAGTGAAATCCCTGCTTACAGCACTTGCATTCCAGTGGTAGAGAAAACAAGAAATCAGCAGATAAATAAAGTAACTCCATATAGCGCTGAGCTGTGTAAGGAATGAAAGCAGCCTTAGGACACAGAGGTAACACATAGACACGAGGCAGGAGTCTCAAGGGGGCCTTTACGAGCGATCCTGGCGCCCTGTGAAGTGAGGTTTTTTTTTGTTTGTTTGTTTTTTTTTAATTGCTATGGACCATTTCATTTACTGATCAGGCAGGCAGGAGCTCTGGTGCTATTTCCCTAACTGCACAGAGATTCACCCGGATGGGGACTTCTGTCTTGCTAACACTGGTGACCAACTTCCGCTTCAGGGCGCCTGTGCCACCTGCGCGGCCGTCCGAGGCCTGCGCCCTGCAGCCCTATCCCTGCGCCTGCCCGGGGCGGGGTCCCTGCCCTGTGGGCCTCTCCAGTGGCCCGGGGGAGTGGGAGCTCTCGTGGTGCAGGGGTCTCAGCCAGCAGGGCAGCAGTGGGTGTCCCGGAGTCAGGTGGAGTGCATCCGCGCTCTGGCCCTGCGAGGGCTGGCGGACTGGGGTTATTTTTCCAGTTTATTTCCAGCTCTCGTGAGCACACATATCTCGAGGTGACTATTTTCAGGCCCAAAACAAACAGTCTAAAATTCTTCTTTTCCCCAGGCACAGCCGTGCTGGAAACAGTGTCCTGGAAACAGCGGCTCCTGCGGTGACGAGGGTCGCCTGTGCAGCGCTCCCTTTGTGTGGCCTGGGGGGCCGGGCCTGGTTTCTGGGAAACCAGGCAAAGCGGAAGTGAAAGAGAGTCTGCACCCCAGGCACCTAGCCGTGGTCGAACTGCCAAGCACCAGCAAGCGTCACGTCACGCGTGGGTGAAGGAGAAGTCCGAGGCAGAGTGGGCCTGGGCTCTCATGAGTCCTCTGCTGATCAGTGGCTCCTGAGAGCTAGGTTGTTTGTCACCAGGAAGCAAGCGGTGGTGCATAGCTGTAATCCACCACTCAGGAGGCTGAGGCAGGAGAATTCCTATGAGTTCCAGGCCAGCCTGAGTTACATAGCAAGACCTTGTCTCAAAAAACCAAAACAACAACAACAAAAAACTAGGGAACAGACACAGGAGCTACGGAGGCTGTGTTACTTGCTGTTCCTTTCCCTGCTCTGAGGAGCCCAGCGATCACCCTGCTGGCGGGAGGTGCCCACAGGGGCTGTCTGCACGGCCCAGTCTCTCAGGGAGACGTGGTGTCGTCAGACTTCTCTGCAGCTTGGTGAAGCTGGACGGGCCGTGCACGCTTGGGCAGCCAGGGTTCTGATGGGCTTCCTGGATTGTGGTGCAGGTGATGAGAGATTCAGGTGAGGACGGCTGGCACCGCCTTGGTAATGGGTCCTTGGAAGATTCCTGGGTATCACCCGTCCTGCGGGTCCTGGCACGGGCTCCTCCCGTGCAGAGAGAAGGTTATGGGTGTGCGTTGGCTCAGTGCAGTCTCTGCCAAGCCGGGACTGGGCCACAGTGATGGGTGGGGAGGGATCGTGTGGACCTCGTGGGCTGCTTTTTGGTCCCTGCCTCTGGAAGTTTCTCCGGTTTCTGCCAGCTTTGCTGTTGACGATGCAGAGGGTCCTTCAGCAGCTGCCCTCACTGTTTTCCTTCCTCGAGGTCGCCGCTGGGGCAGAGGCGCACCTGGCAGGTGGGGAGTAGCCTGCCTTCCTTCCCCCTGCGCCGTCCTCGGTGGCTTCTCATCTTGCTTCCAGGTTAAGCATTTGATGGGACCTCTTGCAGTGACTTTAGCAAGGGATTTGTGGGAGATGGAACCAAGTGCAGGAGTCAAGGACGCAATCTCGAGGTGGCGGTGGAGGGGGCATGGCTGGGGTGAACTCTGATCGTGTCCCGTAGTTCGTGTTTAACAAGCAGCAAGAGAACACGGTGTGATGACCGCAGGGACACAGAGCAGGGGGGTGCAGAGCGGCCACGTGGTGCCTGTCACCACAGCCGTGCCTCCGGCATGGAACCCAACTGAATGGCCGCGCTCCACCCGCACCAGTGCGGCCGCCAGCCGGGGGTGCTGCCTCGAGCTGACCCTGCTCTGCCGTCACCGTGTCCTGTCCTGCGTGCCGCCTGGGGTGCGCAGGGTGGCGTCATGCTGCACAGACGTCTGTCCAGGCGGAAGGACAGGAGCTGGCCACACGGTGACCGGGTGACTCCAGCTGTGACCAGTGGCGGGCTGCTGTCCTGCGGGAGCTGGGTCGGGCAGTGGCTCTGCCCAGTGGGCTCTGGGCCTTAGGACTGGGCGCTCATCATTCCCACCTGAGGCCTGAATGAGAGTCTCACAGAGCAACTCGGCCAATCACGGGGTCCAGGCTGGAGGAAACCATTTATGGAGCTAAGCGAGAGAAAGACTCAGGAGGCTAGGGTTGGGGGGGGTGTCCAGGGAGACTCGAGATGCTTGGAACAAAAGGGAGCTGACACGTGTGTGTGTGTGTGTGTGTGTGTGTGTGTGTGTGTGTGTGTAAGAGAGAGAGAGACTGCAGTAAGTAGCCCACCCACATTTACATGTTTTATTCCAAGAAAATCAAATTTCTGGGACTTAGGATCAAAAATGAAAACATCCTCTACAAAGAGGCTGTAAAATGAGCCGGCCCAGCCAAGAATTTGCTCTGTGATCTTCCGGCCCCTTGAGGTGGCAGAGCCCTCTTTGGAGCTCGGGCTTCTGGCTGAAACCCAGCACAGGGCCCGAGATGCCCCCGCCTCGACTCACTGGCCGAGCCCACCGCGGCCTGTGGGCTCTGGAGGCCAAGGCTCCAGCTCCCGACAGGGCATCCAAAGCAGCTGCTTATGAATTGTTGGGGGACGAACTCGGCCCCCCGAACTGAGAACAGGTTATTACTGCAAATTCAGAGCTGGGTCTTTTTTTTTTTTTTTTTTTTTTTTTTGCGGCACCAGGATTGAACTCACAACCTCGTGCCTGCCAGGGCAGGCGCTTAAGGCACTGAGCCAAACTCCGGGCCCTGGTTTTTTGAGGCAGAGTCGCACTATGTAGCTCAGACCAGCCTTATGCTCGTGTTGTAGCCCAAGCTGGCCTTGAACTCACAACACTCCGCCTACCTCAGCCTCCCAAGTGCTGGGATTAAAGGCGTGCGCCACCACGCCCGGCTCCTGGGTCTTTTTCAAGTATGATGCAGTATTACAGCCTGCATTTCAAGGCCAGATCTATATGATAGGGATAGCACTGCTAAATGTAGTAAGGAAAAAATTAAGTTAAAATGAAAAAGAATTGATTATGTGCTGTGCTATAGCCAGATTCTAGACACTCAATTTATTACCTGTTGGTACTAGACTACATAGGTAAACTGAGTGGTTTGTATTTCCACACATTTCATAAAAATAAAAATTTCAAGTAATATATCTAAATTTAAGTAAGGCTGAATTAAATGAACTTTAATTGAAAGTAATTGTTGTAGTCAGGGGTTTGCAAGGAGAACAGTTACATACAGGACACATAGTTTATAGTATTACTTATAATGGTCACCCAAGAAGTCAAATACAAAGAAAGTGTAGGAAATCTGTCCACACACTAAAGACCTAGAGAATCCAGTCAAGGGCCTGGATCCCATGGCAATATCCTGCATGAGTCCAGCTGAAAACCTAAAGCCCATGACAGTGCCTTCCATGAGTCCAACTGGAGGCCCAGAGCCCATGACAATGACTCATGCAAGTCTATCCCACGGATCTGCACTGGGGAGGCCCAAAGGTCAGCGGGTGAAGGATCTGTGTCAGCAGGCTGAGGGCTCTGCAGTGGAGCCAGGAAGTGATGCTCAAAATAAGGACCAGGGCTCCCCACAAAAGTACCACAGCCATCCTCAGTAACAAAGAGGTCCCAAGCTCTTCCGACAGTGAGAGCAGCTGAGTTCATAACAGGGAAGCCAGTGTGACAAGCTTCTTCTGGAGATTAAGCAGCATACATCTTTCCCTCCGGAGCCAGAAAACAATGTTCAAAGTAAGGACCAGAGCTGCCCCAAAGTGAACCATCGCTCTCAGTGACAAGGTCCTGAGCTCCTCTCATGTCAACAGCCAAGTTCGTATCAGGCAAGCCAGCATGACAAGCTCCTCCAGGAGAACCAACAGCTCCAAACAACACCACTTAGGAGAACCCACAATGCTACTCTCCCTCTCCAGGTCTCCTCTTTAGGCTGGCAACAGTCCTCAGGTGGACCATCCATGCTCAGCACCACGCTGATTCAGTTCAGCTGGCGTTTAAGTTGACCACCAGTTTTCAATCCACCACAGTAATACATTTAATGCAAGTAAAAAGTGAAGTTTTTCTTTCCATGCAATCAGCCCTCAGAGGTGATTACCACAGATACATGACTTCGTCGTCCTGGCTTTTCCATGAGACAGGTATTTTTTTTTTAATTTAAAAAAAAAATTATTTTAAACAGAAGAAAAGTAAGAAATCAAAGTAAACCAATTTCACAGCAAGTCAATAGGAGAGGAACAATAATCAGCACATTGCCTAGTGTTATATTCACAGCAGTTGTTTAGGGTATAAGATATAGACATGAGACATTGTCCAGAAAATTATTACCACAAAACTTTCACCTCAATGAATCAAGAGAAACCAGCTATATGACTATCTTTTTTTGTTATGATTGCTCTATTATTTTCAAATAAAAATTCTGCATTAAAAATGAAATCTGAAGATGACCCTGTGAAAACTATTTTTCACTCAAAATTCTTTTTCTTTAACTATCTTAACTAATTTTTTATATACATAAATTTTCTTTCAGTTCATCACACAAGTGCGACAACATATGGTTACATATGTGTGACTTATTTAGTTCACTGAGAAGTGTATTTTCAATGCTCATCCATTTAAGAGTGAAAATGCCTAGTGTATATTCTTTTTAACTGAGTAGTATTCCATTACATAGAAATACGACATTTTTTTTGAAACAGGTAGTTTTGATAGCTTTGCTCATTCCATTATCTGCGTGGTGGGTGCTTCAAGAATAGATTCTGTGCTCTGGAAACTTTGGTGACTTCAAGCCAGGGACTGTCTACCTCCGCAGCTGTGACCGCGTGCTGCATGCCAAGAGGCTGCGGGCTGGGTGGGGAGGGCGCCTCCCTTGGCCCCGGCTGCGCTCACTCTTGGAAGGGGACCTGGAGAAGTGAGGAGCGGCACTGAACTGTCGCGTCAGTCCAGGGGCCATGTCACACTGACGGAGGAATGTGGGGTTCCCTTCTGCCCCAGGGGCCCAGGGGCCCAGCGTCCAAGCAACTTCTTGGGGCAGGACTGGATCAGGAGCTGGGAAAGAGACAGGGTGCTGGTGATGTTCTGGGGATCGGAGACTAAAAGATGGCTGGGCAGGGAGCTGCTGAGAGGAGAAGGTCTGCAACTGAGGAACCAGCGGCAGGAAAGTCACTGCTCTGTGCCTCAGTTTCCAGGTCTACTGCAGTGTATTGTGGGGAGCTAAGAGTCGTACCCAGCGCTGCTGTTATGAGGATGAAGTGATCCCGTCCATGTGTTGCTGTTGGCACACATGCGTGCAGGTGTGTTAATCAGCCTTCTGCCACTGGGACGGAATTCCTGAGATTACCCACTTATGAACAAGAAAGGTCTGTTTTAGAAACCCTTTGAGGGTGCAAGTCCATGGCCACTTGGTCTGTGCCGGAAAAGCACGGCGGAAGCGCGTGGTTGGCACGGCCACTCCACGAATGGTGGCGGGGAAGCGAGACAGAGGGAGGAAGGCCCGTGACCCAGCGTCCCCTCCAGGGTCTCCCCAGTCACCCAGCTTCCTTCTGCTCAGCCCCACGCCCTAGAGGTTCTCTCCCCTCTCAAGAGGCAGGGGACAAAGCAGGTGGGCTTTGGGGACATGCAAGATCTCAACCAGACCTGTCTGTCTGTCTATCTATCTATCTATCATGTATTTATCATCTATATTTATTCTATCATTTATATCTATCTACCATTTATATTTGTTCTATTTATCTACCTTTATCATTTATTTAACTATATCATCTGTGTCTATTTAAATAATCTATCATCTGTATTTATTCTATCATTTATATTTGTTCTATCTTTATCATCTATTTATGTCTATCATCTATCTATATCTATTTTATATAATCTGTCATCTATATCATGTCATCTGTGTCTATCACTGATCTGTCTCTATTAATCACCTATCTCAATCTACCTACTATCTATCCATCATCTATTATCTATCTATCATCTATCTATCTATCTATCTATCTATCTATCTATCTGTCTGTCTGTCTATCTATCTTTTATGCTTTGAACATTTTGCCACCCAAGTGTTCAGTACCAATATCAATGACTGTTTTCTGCCTCACCGTCCGTCACCTCAGTCTATCCTCAGGCCTGGAGTGTCACTTGTTTAACCTGCCTGGTTGCGGTTGAATTTGAGAGCAGGACTGGGATCAGACCCTGAGAAGGTGAGAGGTCTGGGGGGGTGATGGCAGCTGGCGTCCTGGCCACAGATCTCTGGGAGGAGTCCTAAGGGAGAGGCCATGTGCACACACTGGTGCTGGATGTGGCGCTGTGCTAATGAGGAAGGAGCCATGCGCTCAGAAGCGTTCTCTGGAGACACCCCAGGAACCCCCAGGCGCAGAGGTGCTGGAGGCCTGGGCTTGCAGCACAGAAGGCGGCAGATTGAAGATGAACGGGCAGTGTGCTCTCGAGGCTGGCGGTCTTCGGGGTGTGTAGCTTATGTACCACAGGGCTGTGTCTTGGACATCATCACGTAAGATGTTACTGTGCACATCGGTCCAGTTCAATATATAAGGAACTTTCTTACTTTGTCGGCAGCTGAACGACATTTTAAAAGGTAACTCATTTTATTTAGCCATTATCTTAGTTACTTTTCTCATTTCTGAGACAAAATACCCAACATCCAAAATTAAAGGAGGAAAGGTTTATTTGGCTCACAGTTTGTAGAGATTTTAGTCCATAACTGGCTGGCTCCAAGGCAGGGTGACCTGGCAGAGGGCATCACAGAGGAGAAGCAGTCCCTGGCAAGCAGGCAGGTGTGAGCACATGAGCCCCCTTCCTGTCCCTTCTGTCTTATCCGGGCTACTTAGGGCAGGCAGCACTCGCACCGTTAGTGCCCTTGATCTTGGCTTTGCACCATGAATCAATCCCGGCACCACACACTCTAGATCCAGCCACCTCTGAAAAGCCCCACCTATGACTGTATGGGGCTTTGCGGGGACACCGAGACACAGCCATAGTAGCCATTTTCCCGTTGTAGATGGGTGCTGATTGCTAGCATTTTGGGGTCCTTTTTATCCATTACCAGGGCTGCCATGAAAATGCTTAGTTACTGTTTATAGACATCCTCCAGTATTGCTCTAGAGTGAACTGCTTTGAGTGAGAGTGCTGAAGCTCAGATGTATGCGTTGGAAATTTTCATATTCTATAAAAATTCCTCTAAAACCTTTGTAGTGACTGATACTGCTTCCAACAGTGTGTGAAAATGTCCGCTTCAAAATGTCCTCGCCAACAGTGACCACTGGGAGCGTCCTGCCAGTCTTATAGATGAAAAATGCCATCTGTTTTAGTTACTTTTCTCTCATTGTTGGGACAAAATACCTGACACTCAAAATTAAGGACGGAAAGGTTCATTTAGCTCACAGTTTGTGGAGGTTTCAGTCTGTGATCAGCTGGCTCCCAGGCAGGGTGGCATGGCACTGGGGCAACTGTTCAAGGTGCAGAAGACAGCAAAGCCTTAACAAGAACAAAAAGGGGGAAGAGCAAGCCTGTTTTCCTCCTTATACTGTAAGCCGGCTGCCCATGGCAGGGCCGGGGCAGCACTCACACCATCTCCCTGCCCTCCTCTTGGACAGGATGAGGATGTTTACATAGTAAGGACCCTGGCCCCCTGCTGAGTAGCTTAGTTAAACTTCTAAACTTCTCAAGTTGACATGATGTATCAACCATAACAGCATCTCATTCTCTTCAACAGTATTTCTTAACACTAATGATGTTGATAAACTTTTTATTACATAATTAGCCATGTACATCTTTTCTTTCATGACTTCTATGTTTTGTTGGTTTTTCAGTTGGGCTATTTACTTATTTTCTAATGGTAGAAACTTTTATGAATATCGTATCTTATTTATTTTATGCATTAAAATAGTTCCTCCTAGCTTTTTTTTTTT
>RJWM01036355.1:0-18210 GCA_004363535.1 Dasyprocta punctata
CATTCTGTATGTCTCACTTATCTGCATATCTGATTTTTTTCCCATGTTTTGGAAATTTTCCGCTATTACTTCTGTGAATAATTTTTTTAAATCAGTTGCATTTACTCCTGCATTTTCATCGATGCCTATCAATCTTATTTTGGTTCTCTTTGCTTCATTTTGAAGCTGGTAAATCGTTATTTCATGTTCCCTTGTTATTTTTACAAGTTTTCCTTTCATGATCACTAGCTGCGATCCTATCTTCGAGGTCTGAAAGTCTATCCTCAGCTTCATTCAAATGGTTTTGCCAGCTTTCAATGGAGTTTTTTATTTCCTGGATATCTCTTTGAATTTGTTTCATGCATTCTATTTCCTTCCTAAATTGCTCATTCAAGATTTCCATCATTTTCCCATGCTCCTATACTTTTTTTATCTATGTCTTCTCTAGCTATGCTGAGTAATTCCTTTACTAAGGTTGTCATTTCTTTCTTTACCTGAGAGATTATTTCTAATCTGATTTCCTCTATAGCTTCATGGATTTGTTTATTTATTTCATTTGCTAACTTTTCAGAAATTTCAGGTGTGTGACTTTCAATGTCCTCTATTTAAATGTCCCCTGTACTTGTTCCTGATGGACTGGATGTTTGAGATTGCATTTTGCTTTTTCATCTCGTTTTCACCTCTTGGGTTAATATTTTGATCTTTCAATCCCACTAGTCTCTAGTGACTGTCATGTGTGTTTTAGGGTCTTACTGCATGGGAGATTTTTGTCCAATTGCTGAGTCCCTCAATGAAGGGGAGGGGCCAGTCACCTGGATTTCTCCTGCATGACCTGTTGGGTGAGTCTTATATTCTCCCTGGGCTGACTAGCCTAGGAGTATTGATGTAAGCCAACCCTTAGCTCCTATTGTTACTGTGGCTTTAGGCTATTCCATGCTGCCAGATTTACCTGGCTATATTGTGTGCCTCAGCTGGGACCCTACTGTGTCACTGGGGGTCTCCTAGGCCCTTTCAAGTTTCTCCAGGTTGGGGGAGGCCTTGTCATCCCTCTCCTCAACCTACCTGGTGTTTTCTGTATGGAAGCCCACACTCTTGCTGGGCTTCCAAAGTCCTACAGCTGAAGGGGAGGGCTCATTGCTGCTCCTGCTGACCCACTGATGTCCTCTACTGGAGGGGGAAACTCACTGCACAGTCGCAGGCCTGCTGAGGTCCTCTGTGTGGTTGAGGGGTTGCTGTGGCTTCCACCAGCCCACCAGGTTTCTGCCAGTGGTGGACGGGATGCTGATGGTCCCTAGGCTATTGAGGTCACCAGGATGGAGGGGGAGGTACTGCCAACAATGATCCGCCTGCTGCAGAGTCTCTGGGGTGAGGGAAGTACTGCCAGTGAAGGTCTCCCGGCTTTTTTTTTCTTCTTCTTCATTTTGAGAAAGGGTCTTGCTAAGTCACCAAGTTGCCCATCAACTCAAGCTTGGCTTGAACTTGTGATCTTCCTGCCTCAGCCTCCCAGAGAGCTGGCTTTATAGGCATGTGCTACTCCATCCAACTGACCCATTTTCTTGATTCTTCTAGAGCTTAATAATCAGAATATTTTAACATCATGTTTGCTTAAATTTGCATTCAGGTCAGTCTGGAATGTTATACTGAAGGACACAGATACAACAAAGGTGATCAATTACAGACTGGGCAGGGAGGGGGGTCAAAACCAATTCCTCACACCACCTGCCAAGCCCATTACCCAGCTTGGGCAAGTTACGCAGCCTCAATGAGGTTCAATTTTGTCACCTTTAGAATACAGAGTTGGGTGGATGCATGGTTTTCATGCTGTTTTGGGGGGACTTGCCATTGGGCAATGGGGAGACATTGTGTTCAGGGTCCCAGGCCCTAAATCCTAACCTCAACCACAGCAGCTCTCCAGTGTCTGCTTTTATTTGGTTCCAGATGAAAATGTGTCTTGAAAAAGGATCAGTCCTGCCCACTTACAAAACAAGCTTGAAAACTGACACAATTTCAATGTCTCCATCACCCAGCCCACCTGGGAAACTGGACTTGTCTATTCTGACAGGCAGATCTACACGTGTATAGAGTCGTAATTATTTCTTTCAGCTGGAGTTCCATTTCATTTTTAAAAAATGAAAAAAGTATTAGTTTTAGAATCAGAGAATCTCATTTCTAGCCTTGGTTCTGCCCCCCAACATTTATTTGATGTGTAGCTTGTGGCAAACCATTTACTCTCCAGCTTCAATGGAGACATTAACTGGGTCTCTATTGCAGACTTAATAAGACACCATAAGTGGCCAGGCATGATGGTGCATGACTGTAACTCCAGAACTCTGGGAGGCTGAGGCAGGAGAATCACAAGTTTGAGCACAGCCAGGGCAATTTAAGGAGACCTTGTCTCAAGAAGAAAAAAGAAAAAATGGGTAGAAAATGTAGTTCAGTACAAAACTCCTGGGTTCAATCACAAGTATGACAATCAAGCAATCAACCAAGCCACACACATGAGTGAAAAGTGACAAATATAAACATGCCTATAAATTTAAATTACTCATAGTAAATGTAATCACAATCTCACATTTGTTTTCATTCAACAAATCCTCACCAATCATACAGGCGAGTAAGCCTCATATTTCCAACGATACGACCAAACTTCAACAGCTTGCTATGCTTACTTTCCCCGGTGAATTAGCCCTCCACCCAGCGCCTGGCATACAGGAAGTCAGCTCCCCCCGCCCCACAATGTACTGAGAACAGGGGCTTCCTGACAATCAAGAGGGGACTCAGAGCAATGATCCCTTACTTCCTATCTGTCCCATAGTTGAGGAAGGTAAATGCAGGGCCTTATGAGAGCCAAGGAAAAAGTGGGGAGCAGCCTTTCACCCTGCCAATCACATGTTGGTTCAGGACTCTATGGCTCAGAGCTGCCTCTGATAATGCTGGACTCTAGCATGATGGAAGCCCCATGCTGGGCCAGAGGCAGGTGACATGGCATGAGAGTACTGAGGAGGAAAGGAGCTGGGACCCAGCGTGCAAGCAAGAACCCAGTGGGTATCAGGACCCCCTGCCAGGGCACTGTCCTCTGCCACCTGGGTGGGAGTGCACCCAGGCCGCAATCAAAGACTTGCATCATGAACGAACTGCTAAAATGTGCTCTTACAGGAATTGTTACACACGTAACAGTTAAAGCTTGTTTTTAAATCCATTTTACTTTGGTTTGTTTTTGAACAAGATCTTGCCAAATTCCCAAGACTAGGCTCAAACTCGGAGTACTGGGATTATAGGTACGCACCACCAGATCTGGCTTACTTTTCTTTAAAAAGAATCTATATCTATATCTATGTTTTTAACTGGAAAAAAGATACAATTTCAATAGTCAGGCTAAACCAGATAATTTTCTAAATATTATTGTTCAGAAAAAAACTGATACAAAAATAATACCAATATCCCCAATTTTCCACTATTTAACTAACCAATCAATAGCTAAAAAGAAAAGAGGAGGGGGAAATAAGTAGAATAAAGATATGCCATGTACAGGAACCTAATATCCTTAATGAATGTAAATGCTATGTCATAACATGAGCTAAGATCAATAATATTGACAAAAATGAAAATTGGGATGGGGAACTAGAGGAGGGGGTGGAAAGGGGAAGGAGATTAAAAAGAGAAGCTGTAGTGTGAACATACAGCCACTCCCCAAGAGGGCTATACACTTCATGTATTGCGAACATGTACTAAAGCAATTTTTTAAAATGTTACAAAAAGGGTTCTACATAATATATGCTCAACATGGTCCAAAGGATGCTGGGACAGGAAGGAACATGTAATGAAGTCACTACCCTACAAAAAAAATTTCTATTTTGGAGATAAGACCAATACCCAACGGTGCATGAAAATACATGAGAATATAGTTGAGAATGAATTCTGTGGTACAGACTGCATATTTAGGAGAAGTTTGGAAACTAGGAAATGATATTAGTGTGGGTTGAAGACATCAAGGAAGCCTTTTGGGAAGAGGTAGAAGTTGACCTATGGCTTGAAAGTGAAATGGTATGGCACAGATATGATATGGTTTACTTTGGGGAAACCCAGGCCTGGTCTAAACAAGTTATTTAAATAGAGGAATGGCACAAAGAGAGCAGAGTCCACACAAATGAGACTTGTGGAGAAGACAAAGTAGACTGGAGCAGGCCGAATTAAGGGAACCAAAGAGACCATTAAAAAAATAAATAAATAAAAAGAGAGCAGACTCTGAAGGTGATGGGCATCTCATATACTTTGTTTCCAACTTTCTTCTTGAAGCTAATACATTTGCAGGAATAAATTATACTAATAACGCTTGATTCTTCAAAACCAAACGTAGCACAAGAAAGACATGCTCTTTTTAAGGACACCTTTTCGGGATACTGAATTTGCTTCCTGTTACTCAGAGCATGAACCTGTACCTTCAGGTCCCATGTGTGTTATTAACACAGCCACAAAAACACATCCATCCTCTCCTTCCCCTCTAGGAAAGGGCAACCCTCCACCAAGGCCCCTCCCACGGGCTTCTTCTAAAGAGCACAGACAATTGTTGAATGCTAATGAGCAAGTGAAAGAGGATTTCACCTCCATCTCAGCTTGGCACCTTCCTTCTCCCTGATTTGATTTGGTTTATCTAGCCTTTCAGTGAAAGAGTACTACAGTACATGGATGACAGCCATAGCCAAGGAACCCAAATATGAATTCAATACTATACACTTCAGTTCAAATAATGAAGTATATTCAGCAACTACTATGTGTAAATATACCAGATAATCCAGAGCCTACAGACACAGAGGAGCTAGTTCAGGTCCTTGAGATTTTTCAAGAAACCAGACAAGATAATCCAAGAGCACACATGGTTACAATATCTGGCAGACAACGAGAGAGAGAGACAGAGAGAGAAAGAGAGAGACAGAGAGAGAGAGAGGCAGAAACAAAAAGAGCTCAACTAGTGGGAAAGCAGTGGGAGAAACCACGGAAAGATAGGACTGCTACTAACCCCAAGAAAAAACTGAGACTTAGACCAGCAGAGATATCAAGGGAAACTGAGTTCAACAGGAACAACAGCAAGAGAAAGGGCTCATAAGAAGGGAAGCACAGGTCAGGACCCCCAAAAAGGGATGCATTTTATAGATCAGAGCCTACTAATGGCATGTTTATGAGTTAAAGGATATAAAGTACTTAGAGCAATGCTCAACCCATGGAAGGTGCCTCTGGATCATTGGTCACTACCTTTCTTGTTCAATCACATTTACTAGTGATTGTTACCTACCATAATGGCTACGACTTCATTTTTTGGTAAAGGGAAGTAATGACAGAATATGGAAAAGTGATTGAAAATGATAGGAAAGCCCAAACTGTTCCAAATTATAAAATATTTTTCACAGAGTTTGTGTGATTGGGGATTTACTTTGGGAGCATTAAACTAGCCATAGCACAGGATAGAGTAGAGTGGAAAGACATGGAAGGTAGGGGCACCAGATAAGAAGTTATTCTTGTCATCTGTTGAAAATCTCCATGAGGTACAAATGGTGTGAGAAGTACTAGGTTCTTAGAGGTTACACAGTATAAAGATGTTAAATGACAAAAAAGAGAGGGAGGAACAAGGGCTGGAGATAGTGAAGAAGTCACGTGACTTACAGCAAGTTAGATATGGAAAATGAGAGAGGAAGATTCCAAAGAGGACTGGGCTAGGAAGTAGCTACAGAATTAAAGTGCTGCCAAGTGGTCAGATGGCAGGAGGTTCTTGGAGCAAGATCAGAAGAGGACTGACAGCATGCTGAATCAAGATGGTGGAGCAGAGCCAAGGGGAACTGCCCAACAGGAAGTCAGGAAGCACCAGGAGAGTGGGTAGTGGTGATGTAGGATGAACTAAGAACCACGTACAAGATAGTGGCCACAGTAATGATTGAGGGGTAGCAGTGAGAAACCTATGAAGAAGAGAATATGCAGAAGACAGCTCAGAATAGAGCCTTGGTATGGGAATGTCCACATGCAGTGGGCAGAAGGTGATAGGGTGGGGACCTGTGCACGGAACCAGTGGAGTAAATCCACTGTTTTCATCTGCAAAGAGCCTAGAATTGGTTCAGAGGAACGAAGTCCTGCCACTGACGGCAGCTCTGCCCACCCACAACCGATCATCTACCCTTCCCATTCTCCTCCACCTTCATCCCTAATCACCAATTCATCACAACGTGTACAATATATCATGGGTAGGAGGATAAAGGGGAGAAACAACACAGTACTTTTTTAAAAAATCAAACCAATTTATGAAAACATTATGTGACTCACTGCTATTTTGGACTAAGAGGGTTACTTTCAATCCTAGATATTTGGCTCTTACAATAAACCCCAATCCTTGAGCAGCTGAGCACTGCTAAAAAAACATAGAAATTTGCATCCAAAATCCTGATCGGACTCTTGTTTCTATTATTTACTGGCTGTGTGATCCTAGAAAAGTCACCAGATCTCTCACTTCTTTCATCTATCAAATGGAGACAGGGACACCTGTACTCATTAGATTGTCATAAGGATTTAAAGGAGGGCTATGTTCTGTGGGCTTAGCACAGTGCCTGGAACTTAATACATAGTAGCTTTTGTCCATGTTTACTATCTATAGGAAACCACGGCAATAAATATCCTTTGTTCTTTTCCTGGCCCTCCTTTGAGAAGAACTTTCTGTTATTCTCTTCTTCAGGACTTGATGTCATTACTCCCACTGGGTAATGGGACTTGGTGGAGGCAAAACTTGGGGTCATTGATCCTAAAGCTCTCTCTCCACACTAGGATGGTGCACATCTTGCCAGGTCTGGAGTAAACAATAGCAAGGGCAGCCCAAATTCTCATCTGTGAATTAATGAGTCTCCCTCACAGCAAAGTGTGAGGCCCACATCAGGGTCCTAATGAGTTTAGAGCTCACGAGTGTGGGGAGGCCATGTCTGGAAGGGGCACCACCTGGGTAGTAGGGTGCTAGCTACTGCTGTAGACCAAGCTCTTACAACAAGCATCTGACAAGGATGGGATGTGGACAGGTACTGAATCTCCCCTTAATGGAAAAATGTTGATCCTGGATGAACACAACAATTCATAGAAGATACTGTGCACATGGGATTTGGCTTTGTAACTTCTGGCAGCTACACAAATACTGCTAACATAGGTGATGACTCCAGCTAGACACATTTCCAATCCCACAGAAAAGCTACAAGATCACATGACCGAAGAGGAGGTGGTGCAGCAAGAGGCAAAGATGAGCTAACATTCCCACAGCGATGCACACGTCTGAAGAGCAGTCTGGCTCCTGGCGGGAGGCAATGGCACTGAATAAAGATGCACTACCTCCAGGAAGAACCTAGTTGCAAATTGGTTAGCCATTTAAATGACCAAATTACCCAAGACATAATTAGGACAGCATCTCTCCCCCTGGAACTCCTCTATGTGAATTAATGGACCTTTCGCAGTGAGCCAAGTTACCACTAACAGCATTTTCTTTCCCTCCGACCATTTAAATCATTAATCCCTTTTCCAGGCTGGCATTTGTGTTTGTGTCTTCGGTACCCAGAGGTCAAATCTCGATCAGGCTGCCTTTTGCTCTCTGGCGCGCAGTAACAGTGGGCATCTGTCAGGATGGGAAGAACCCCTCCTAGTGCTGTGTACACGGTGTGCCCGGGCAGGGAGTTAATGCTAATCCAACCAGCACCAGCCTCAGAGAGCACACAGCTCTGTTGGCGCCTTACAGCCTGCCAACACTACTTTTTTTCTGTTGTGGTAAAATATACATGACGTAAAGTTTGTCATTTTAAGTCTTTTCAAGTTTACATATCAGTGGCATTTAGGACATTCACATTGTGGTGCAACCGTCCCATCGTTCACCTCCAGAACTTTTTCATCTTCCTACAAGGAAGCTCTCCACCCATTAGACAATTAACTCTCTGTTCTCACCTACCCTCAGGATCTGGCAATCACTCTTCTACTTTCTGACTCTACGAAGTCACTACTTTGGGGACCTCATCATTCAAGAAGAATTACACGATATTTGTCCTATTATGATTGGTTTATCTTACTATCACATCTTCAAAGTTCATGCACACTGGCACATGTATCAAAATTTCCTTCTTAGGTATGAATAATATTCCACTGGATGGACAGATAGACCACATTGTTTATCCATTCTTTTGAATTTTTTGCTATGAAACGTTCTTTGCATTATAATAAAATATAACACTTAACCATTTATCAGCACACAGATCAATGATATTAGTTACACTGAGGTACAACCATCACTGCCCTCTGTTATAGCTTGTATCTAGATATCCCCCCAAAGCCTCATGTACTCATAAGTGGGGCTTTTCAGAGGTGGCTGGATCCAGGGTGTGATAACTAAATTAGTTTTGTCTAGTTCTGAGTGTGGATAATAAAAGCCCCATCCTGGGTAGGGATGGCGTCAATCAATGTGCTTGTAGACTAGATAGAATATAAAGGGACAGAAAGAAGGCAGGCTTGTTGGTGCTGCCTACTGCATACCCTGCCATGGACTGTTTCTGTTCAGCCATGTTGCCCTACCTTGGAGTCAGCTGACTATGGACTGAAACCTCTGCAAACTGAACTAAAATAAACCTTTCCTCCTTTAACTTGTGGGTGTCAAGTATTTTGTTCCAGCAACATGAAAAATAATTAAGACACTACTCATCTCCAGAATTTCTCATCTGGCAACTCCATTACCATTCCAGATTACTCCCTATTCCTCCTTCTCTTCAGTCCCTGGAAATCCTTCCAAGAATTTGTCCTATACCCAGCCTCAGCATCTTCATGTGAAAATGAACATTGTCAGCACAGACTTGGGCCCAGCAGTTATTTGAGGGCCAAAGAGGTCATGGTCATTCCACTGAGGCTCCTTTCTTTGTGGGACAAGGTCTCCCTGGTTCCCCTTGAGTTCTCTTTCTGGGTTGTTGCTTCCAAGCAGTCCTGGTGGTAGCTGAATTCAAGGATCCCCAGGAGTACACCCAGGTCCCATGCACACAGGAAAGAAACCAACATAGTGAAGGGTAGAGTTGTTCCTAATCTTTACATACATCTACAAAACACTGTTCTTGGGCTGAGTAAACAGACTTAGTTCAAGGTTGGAAAAGCCGGCACAATGAGAACAATCTAAATAAAGTTCCATTTTTTTCATTGCAACCTTTCTGGACCCAAACTTAAAAAGAAAAAAAAAAAGGAAGAGGAGGTGAATGTGTTTTGATTATTCATTGCTATCTCCTGTAAGAGGAAAATAATGATAAATATCACCCACCCAGTAGTAAAGCACGAACACATGAATTTACCATCTCCTTAAAGAGAAAAAAAATAACTCCCTATTGAAATTAAGAATCTCACATTTGACAACAGAATCAGTTCCAACTTTATAAATTGTGCATGTTTATTAGAGTTTAACAAAGAAGAGAAATTTCATGTAATTAGTCACCAGAGGATGCCCACACAACCCCATAAACATAACAGAAGCATATTGACAGTAGCATAAAAGGAAACACTAATTAAATCCAAATTTCCACCAAATGCCGCCAGATCTTTCAGGTACAACCTCACTTCCTGGGCTGTGGGGCATTCTCTCCAATCTACCAGATTTCAGAGTTGGTGCTGCAGTACTATATATATAGAAAAAAAAAAACCCCTTCAGGAGCAGAGTTGCGTATTCTTCTGGAACTGAAACATACCTTGCACAGCCTAGGAAAGTACAAAGGAAGCCAAAGGAGGATGGATGGATGGGGCTTAGTCAGGAGAAGTAGTTAGAGCCAGCTGAGGAACTTTCTAGAAATACAGAAATGCAATACAATGTAAAGATACCATGCTACAGTGATACATGAATGCCCATGTGCATAGCAGCACAACACATAATAGCTGAATCATGGAAGCAGCCTGTATGGCTATCAACAGATAAATGGCTAAAGAAAGTGTGGTATTTATATGCAGTGGTGTAATACTTTGCCACTAAGGAGGATAAACTTGGGTCATTTGTAGGCAAATGGATGCACCTTGAGTTCATATTTTCTTCCTTTTCAGTTTTATTTATATTTATTAGTTTGCAGTACATGATGCTTACATTTCTTGTGAGGAGTTGGTACATGTATATAACATATCATAAATCTTTTTTTTCATCGCCTTTCCTTCCTTTCCCTTCCTATTCCCTTCATTTCTTGATCTTCACCTCTTCCAATTTACAAAAGGTCTATCTCACTACTTCCTATTATCTATCTTTTATTTTGCTCTTTATTTATATTTAGGTGCCTCATATAAAAGAAACCTTGTATGTCTGACTAATTTCACTGAACATTGTGGCCTCAAGAAGCACCCATTTTCCCACAAATGCCTCAAGTTTATCCTTCTCTATGACACAGTAGTATTCTATTGTGTATAAATACCACATTTTCTTCATCCGTTCATTTGTTGATGGACATATAGGCTGCTTCCAAGATTCAGTTACTATGAATTGTGCTGCTATGAACATGGATATACTTGTGTCACTGTAATACAATGTCTTTAACTCTTTCAGGAAGATACCTACAAGGAGAATGCCTGAACCAAATGGAATTTCTAGTTTTAGTTTTTTGCGGAATCTCCATAGTGATTTTCATGGTCATTGTACTAGTTTACATTCCCACTAACAATGTAGAAGGGCTCCTTTTTCCCCTGCAGAAAAATTCCTCACCAGAACTTGTTACTATTTGATTTTTTGTTGATAGACATTCTTTCTGGAATAAGATGATTTCATTTTGTATTTCTCTAATGGTCAGCAATGAATCCATAACATTAAGTAAAAGACACACAAGCTTAAAAATTGTATGGTTATTCTTATGTGAGAAGCCTAAAATATAAATAGATCAAAGAGTAAGATAAAAGATGATAGGATATAAGGAGACAGATCTTCAGCAAACAGTAAGGGGACGAACAGGGGAAGGTGGATGTGAAAAAAAACTGTGTCATGTAGATGTCCCAACTACCCCAATGAATGTATTCATGTAATACTGCAAACATGGAGTAATAAAGAACTGTGGGCTAGAAAAAAAAATAAAGGACAGGAGAAAAGAAAGAAGTGGGGTCTGGTAAGGTACAGAAGCAGTGTAGCATGTGGAGTCAAGTGGGGAGGGCGGGAAGGAGCTGGACGCTGGAGCTCCATGCTCCCCTGTCCACACCAACAACCTCAGCTAATGTTAGGGAGAAAAGTTTTTCCCTGCCACTGCCAGATATTACTTAGCATCAGCACTGGAATGAGCTCCTGGTGTTAAGGGATGGGAAGATCCCAGAGACCTAGAGGTGGAAGGAAAGGATGGAATCCATGCTCTTGGAAACAAAGAATGAGGGCTCATGCTCTTCTGACATTTCATCAGAGAGATGAGTAGATTGGGACACCAAGGTTCCCAGACCGTCCTGCTAATGGACCCGGAGCACGGTTCATTCTCCTTCACCATTTCTCATCCATCTCTCCAATGCTGAG
Organism: Dasyprocta punctata; assembly: GCA_004363535.1. Lineage (NCBI taxonomy): Eukaryota > Metazoa > Chordata > Mammalia > Rodentia > Dasyproctidae > Dasyprocta > Dasyprocta punctata. The sequence goes on from RJWM01036355.1 coordinate 11,483, forward strand.
GCTTGTCAAATAAAAATAGCCTGCCTGGCTGAGGACCATCGTTGCTCCACCAAGAATGCATGAGTGCCCAAGGGTGCACCGTACAGGTCCCTGAACAGAACCAAAGCGACCATGTGCCTTGGGCTGGCTTAGATGCTTGCTGGGTGAGACAGGCAGAAGTAGTTACAGAAGCACATGGCCCTCAAACCAACCAGGCCAAGTGCACTGGCTCCTCCTAATTGCTCTGTGAGAAGCATGAAGTGTCATTGCCCTGTGATGTCTGTCTGATGCTGACATTGAATTTTAAACAAACAAAAGAAGATACTGTGTGGACCTTACTGAACTGTCACCAGAACCCTTGACTTTCTGGACTCTGGGTGTATGGTCAGGAAGGGACCAAAGACAGGACAACTTTATTTCCTACTCTCTCCTGCCCTCTGTGAAAATTCTGCCAAGAACCAAGGGGAAAGATCAGGAAGGGTCTCATTATCCTGCTAGAGCAGGATCCTTGAGGAGCAAGGAGCTAGAAAGCTAAGGAGGAAGGAGGAAGGAGGAAGGCCTGGTCTAGGAGGCCCTGGAGAAGGAGGACAAGGAAGACCCCTGAGGAGAGCCTATGGGTCTGGGAGGTGGGGTCTCAGCCCTGCTTCAGGAAAGACTTCGGGTGCAAGCAGCAACATCCTGGAAACCTGCCAGTAAAATGGGAAATGCAAGTCACTGTCACAAACACAGACTTCCTTACTCTCTAAGAAGAAGTAGGCAGTGGGTCAGGTCCCTCTCCAAAATACCATCCTAGCTCCTCCCAACACCAATGGACAAAATTCTCTCTCTCTCTTTTTTTTTTTGTCCAAATCAGTCCCTTCACATGATATTTTCCTCACTCACCCGTCTCAGAAATAGCCTCCTATTCCCACCTCATGCAGACAAGAGCCCACTGTTGCTGCATAATCCAGTGGTGCACGCAAGCCAGGTGAGCTGGGAGGAGGGCCAGCAGGGCTCAATGTCCTGGTTTGTTAAACACGGTGATCTCTTGATGGCATTCACAACTTCACTCAACCCCTACTCACCTTCCTCACACAAAGAAAGACCCTTGGAACTGGCATGTGGCTTGTGTGGCTGCAGAGGATGGTGCTCAGTGCTCAGGAAGACTGGCTCTCTCTTCACCACACTGACCGGCTTCTTCCCCTCCAGTAGACACCAGAAAAGTTTATTTCATCCCACCTTGCTCTGATAATCATAAATACCAGATTAGTCCCATAGGGCCTACTGGGGACTCATTCATAGCAATTCCAGAAGTTTTTAATAAAGTACTGGAGCATTCTGAACACACTGTAACACCAGATCTCTCCTCTGCTGGGGGCTCTTTCAGAGCTTCCATTCAAGTGGTTTCATAAAGATAACCAAGCTCTGCTTTGGGTTACTGGGCGGGGGGGTGCGAGAGGGGACAGGATGGGGATGTCAGACAGTCCCTGCACTATAATACCAGTCCCACAACACCGCCTGGGCTCCTCAGAGTCCACAGTTACCAAGTCTCAATTCATTCCTTCACTGAAGTAGAGTATGAGGGCAGGGACTGTCAGGTTAGACAACCTTGACTCTGCTGTTAGCAGCTGTGTCACTTAACGTCTGTGCCTGGGAGATGGTCACTGACCACACAGAGATGCTCTGAGAATAAGACACTGCAATACATATGAAACGCGCATACAGCAAACCCACATACAGCAAAGGCTTGGTTATGGTACTGCCATTAAAATAATATCACTTCCTATTATCCTACTTAAGCCAGTAAATCTCAGTTCCCTAAGAATGCACCTGACTGTACAAGAAAATAGTGAAAAAAGCAGATAGGGCCGAGAGCACCCTGGTAAGCTTCTTCCCACCAAGCAGATCACCAAGGCAATGTGAACTGTTGGCTAATTCAGTGCCTGTCTTCCCTTACTGCAGAGACCCTGCAGCAGGAGGAGGCTGTGGTGCTGTGGAGGAAGATCCACTTAATGGGAGGAAAGAAAAGAACGACAGCAGACTATGCCGAGAAAGCCCACTGAGACACACTGAGTAGACCGCCAGGTCATGCTAACATGCTATACAATGTCACCAGGAGGGAAACAGAGAGGGCATAAGAGATCCCTCTGTCTTTTCCTGCAACTGCATGTGAACCTAAAATAATCTCAAAATCAATTTGTTAAAAGAAGTCTTCCAGAAACCCAGGTTCTAAGATTCTACTAATACAAGTCTGTGTACCTTGAGGGGGCTGGCACTCCTAATTCCCCATCCAGGGCTTCCAGAGAGGAGAGGCTGTTTCTTCTCCCGAACTTCTCCCCCCGCCCCCCGCACCGGGGATTGAACTCACAGTCTCACGCCTGCCAGACAGGCACTTAAGCCACTGAGCCAACCTCCCAGCCCTGAGGCTGTTTCTTCTCCTCTCTGCATTCCCAGCTAGGTGCAGAGACTGGCACATGGCGGATTCATGAGAAATATTACATCAATGCATAAAAGGAGTAATCCTCTTTCCCAAGCCCTTTGCCCCTACAGATTAGTCAAAAGTACTCCTTTGCCATTGGCAGCAACACAAACATTTAAGGTTCTGTTGCATTCGATTTTTCTCTATGTCTCTGGAAGCCTCCACTAGAAGAGACATGTGCACAAGGCCATCAGTGGCAGACACCATGCCAGGAAAGGTTACTGGGAATGCAAACCAGCCCCATTAGCATCGGGAGGTTAATGGCAACAGAGCTGTGCTGGACCATCTTCAGATTTCTGGAAATGTGGGACAAAGGCTAGCCTCCCTTCTGAGCTTGTATTCCCTCCTCTCTGCTCTTCTGCCTGCTTCCAGCTTGGCAGCCAAAATCTCCACTCTAATTTCATTCCCTGCTCTTGGCCGTGTGCTTTCTGAATTGCCTCTCTTGACACAAGATAAAGTGAATGAGCAGAGGAATCGGCCCCCTGCAGTCACCAAAGGCAAGGCCAAGTCTGTTTGCTAAGAAAATACTCCCTGCTCACCAACCACAGCTCGACAGGTAGCTGCTGCTCTGGCCTCTCCTTAGTGCTTCATAATAACCTGTGAGCACCTGGCCCTGCCAACCCCTGAGCTAAACATGCTCAGAAAGAAGGATGCCAGACTTCTGGGGTGGGGGGGTAACCCAGTAAGTAGGCCAAGAAATAGTTAACTCACAGAGAACCCACAAGAAACAAATAATGGATGTCACATGCTGGGTCAGAGGCTATAGGCTAGCTATCCCCTCCTCCCACGTGCCTCTCCAGGGGTCTTCTTTCCTGATCTCTCGGTACACCTTCCCAGGCTGAATATATCACTTTAATTTCCCCAGTGATGCTGGGAGAACCAAGATTCGCCCTGCAAAGGTACCCGATCTCCTGCAATTCCCATTCTCCTCATATCCTGTAGTTAGATTTTTGGAATCTGTGTGTCTTGTCTACCTATGTACCTTCCACAGAGTAAGTAAAGCAAATACACAGGTGTGGACGTCCATCACCTCCAAAGCAGGTGAGCAGCTCCTCCAGACTATGAGACTCCACCAAACAGCAGAACATTTTCACCACAGCATCTCAGACCCTTGCCCAGGGAGCAGGGCCCAACAGTAAAATTGTGAAACTACACATGCAAGCGGAGTTCCGCCGACTGAGTCAGTTTGATCAGTGCCCATGTTTGATGTTTACATAGGTAACTGCTCTGCACCTGGCGAGATGCACTTCACCAGGATTTAGAACAAGGGAGGGGTAGACAAGGCAGGAATTTCTAGAAGAGATCCTATGTGAGCGCTGAGAATTCAGTGTGTAGTCCTCCAGTGGATCTTCTCCCATTCTCTTCCCTACCTTTTCTCAAGGAGCCTGATCTCCAGTGAAAGAGGCAGGTGAAGAGTTCTGTCACCCTAGAAACCAAGCCAGTTTCTGTGGGGTCAGGCTAGGCATTTATGGGGTGACTGAGTCTCTCGAGAATGAGACACCAACTCAGTGTGTTGTCCCCGAAGACAAAGTATTTAATTGGGAGTCTGTGTTTAGTTCACCTTTTTTGAAAGCTATAACGGCTAAGACTGAGATATACATCCTGAGCCTGAGCTGATCTCTTTCAACCACTCCTGCTTCTTTCTGCCAGACATCCTTACACGCGACCACACAGTCCAGCCGGGCCCTTGAGCTCCAGAGGCTTCTTGTGGCTCTCACTTTGGGTCTGAGATGCATGACTTCCTCAGAAGGGCCCTGTTTGCTTTTCTGGGTTTAAGTAGCTGAGGTAAGCAGGGTGAGAAGGTGACTTCAGGATCCTAAAACTTTACCTTTATTATTGGATATCATAGCAGCTGCATTTGCAGTTTTATGATTCCAGTCTATATTACTTTATCTTTACAGCGCATGAGGATGGAGGGTGAGAAAGATTGTTCCCCACAGTGTAGAGAAAGAAACAAACTTGCCCAAGGTCTCCTAACTACCGAGTCTGCCATCCCATGCCTGCCACCACCTACTCTCCTCCTACCAACCTCAGGTCTTCAGGGGGTGACAATGTCAGAGAAAAACCTTCCCGACCTCCCACATCGAAGAGTCAAGAAAGAAACTACAAGATGTCCAGCTCATACCCTTATAGATTTTCTAAACCCTAACTAAGATCCAGTGGAGCAAGTCGTTGCCACCTATTATTTTAGATCTGTAGATGTTCAATTGTCTTTCTACTGCCAGGAATGGTGCTAAATACTTGCAAGAAACTTTGGCAAGCATCACACATCAAACTTTCCTGCTGTTAACAAATAAAGCCCCTTCCTTTGCTCTCCCAATAACAAATTAAAGAGAAGCAAAAAGAACCTTTGTTGTCCATTGTGCAAAACCACATCAAGCAGTTCCAGGTGACTGCTCAGCTGGAGACTGAATCCAGGAAAGCCAACACTCCTCTCCCTCAATCTCCTTCCCTTCCATTTCCTGCATCTCTCTCTTTGCCACTGTGCCTTCATAATTATGGGGCTGCAGATGTAGTCACTGCCTGAGCTCCTTAGCATGCCCACCTCTGAAGGTCACCTTTTTCCCAAGGGGAAAAAAAAAAAAGAACAAGAATCACAGTCAAAGAGGCACAGTCAGGGGTCTTAACAGCACAGCAGATTGCTCTAAATGAAAGGGTTGCAGAAGCACTCTGGTGGGTGTCAGCCCCCTGGGGAGGGAGCAGGAGATGGAACAGAAAAATACCTGAAGATGTTCAGGACTGAGAAAGGCAGAAGAGCTCCTGGTGGCACTTTTCTTATGATCCCAAATATGATAGACCAAAGTCAAGGGGACTGGGGACATAGCTCAGAGGCACAGTGCCTGGCTGGCAAGCGCAAGGTCATGAGTTTAATTCCCAGTACCAAAAAAACAAAACAAAGCAAAACAAACAAACAAACAAAAAAAAAAAACAGAGAAAAGCAGTAGCTTAGGATAAGGTCCCACTCTGTCATGTCTGCAGTTTGCTAACAGAATGCGGGTTTTAGGATGAAAGATGCAAGCAGAAAAAATACTTACTCACATGAATTTCGGTTACCACCCCATGCATTCCTGAGCATCTGGAACTTGCCAATGACTCCAGTCCCACAAGGGCTGCCAGTACCCTGACCGCCCATGGTGTCTCCACACTGGGCCTCACAGGGCTAAGTGCACTCCGTGGATTGTCCTGAACTGCCTGAAGCACAGGGATGGAGTCACCCAGGACCATCCTTCCTCCCCAGAAGCCTGGGTTCTCTAGAAGAGCATTTCTAAAAGGTGACCGAACATATATTCCATTCCAAGGAGAATGTCATTATAGACCATCAATTCAACAACTACTTTTTATATCCAAATAAACCACCTAATTAGGATGGTACCTGTAGTTGGATAGCTATTCAACATGGGTTTCATTATTTTGTAACTATCTGGACAAGAAAGCAATTTTGGGAAAAGGAGTCATGCCCTCAGTGAACCTGCTGTCATGGGCCCAGAGGAGAAGTCACACCCCAAGGCTCTGTCACCATCAGAGGAGCACCGGTGAGCTGCCACCCCATACCCCTCCACCACCCCGAGAACCTCGGATCAGAGGAACACAGGTGCCTAGCCCAATCCCCTGCACCGCAGGACAGGCAGTCAGTGCAGGAAGCACCAGGGACTAGCAAGTGGCTGATTAGGAGGAACACAGGAAAATACCAAGATGAAGGAGTCAGGTGCAATCTCACACCTCCAGCCCACCCAGAACAAGTCCAGGAGACACAGACACAAAAGAAATTAGAAGTCACGCACCTGAAATTTCTGAAAAGATAGCAACTGAAGAGACAACTTAGTGCTTATATTGTTTGATTAACTTGACATGCCTATATCTGGTAGTCTGAGTGGCTATTTAGAGGATAACGATGTGCAATCTAGTAACTATCATTGGGGGAAAAAAGTCAAGGCTGTTCAAAATATAGGTACTCAGAGCCCATTTCAAGTGGGCTTTACTCCATGCCTGAGATAAGCCTGCTTCCTGCTGAGAGGAGTGATTTGGGGCCTCCCCAGTCTTGCCTTCAAGAATAGAACAATCGTGACCATGTCTGAGGATCTACAGGTCCCCGTAAAATTTTCATTTTGCAGGATCCTTTTGCCATGACCCTGGTAATGCTAGGATTGCAGCCTCCACCCTTTCCCAGAGTGGTAGGCAGCTAACTGAATAAAAACAAGATCTGAGCAAGATCTGAATTTGAGGACATGGTAGAGGCTGCAGGAAATTTAAAGGTGAAATACAGAGAAGCAGGAGGAAGGGTATTGGTGCA
>RJWM01036356.1:0-18209 GCA_004363535.1 Dasyprocta punctata
ACGGTAAGTCAAAGGAGTAAAGTGTGCAGTCCAAAGAGAAATTTCCAGAATTAAATAATCATATGGATATCGAAGGAAAGTCTGAGGTTAATTTTTTTGGGAAAATTTCCACATTATCCTTTATCAGATGCCATTCCAGAACTATAAAGGTCAGGATTGGTATCATTTTCTGATTTCAGAGGTTCATTATACTCTCTCTAAAGTCTGTGAAATATCAATTGTGTTTTATGCTTTAGATCTTGGCTTTTAGAGGAATATACTCTTTTTTATAAATAGCACAAGGTCACATGTTACAAAAACCTTACAATTCACAGGGGTTATCCTCGTGAGGGTCTGCAGCTGTCCCAGATTTTACTGATGAAAGCTTTGCCTCTTTCTCTTGCCCTGATAAACTGTTCATTTGGCAAATTTTATTTTGCTATAATAATAATTCAAATTAAGCTCAGCAATGTAACCAGCTTGCTTGCTTGCTCGGGGTTACGGAAATATAACCTCTCTTGCTGTCTCCAAGCCTCCTGGTAAAATGCCTTTTACACTGCCAAAAAAAAAAAATTCTCTCTCTTATAAGTTCAGTATTCCAAAGAAATGTAGAGGCCATGGTATAAATTAATTGAATGACCCATAAAGTAGAATACTGCTGTCTTAGTTACATCTGTGGAGTACCGGTTATCTGATTGTGGATTTCCAGAGTATAAGGTGTTACTTTGCTTCAGTCTCAATCTGTTCCAAGTCCTTGGGGAGACAATGAAGTATTATGTCAAATGAACTTAATATTAAGTATTCTGCTTTACCAATGCAAGCCTCAGATTATTAAATGTGTTATAGTAGGCAGACCATCTGTTATGATCTAAAACATTTTGTTCAGAAATACATGTCTGGGAGTTTATAGCTATTTTCATAGCATAATAAATAGACTTGTATCTCATGCAGATGCATATATATCACTAGAAACATATGTTTACATATATCTGGGTCTTAATTTCACCAGTTACATAATAGGGATGAGTGACATTTAAATTGCAGGAATTGCAAAATATCTTTGTAACTATAGATAGGCAAAAGAGTGAGGATGAAGAACAGCTAATAGCTTAGTTTCATGTATTGCAGCCAGAATGTAAAATAATAATAATAATAATAATAATGACAAATTTTGAAGTGTTTTAAAGTCTTGGTATACCTTTTGCAGAGATTTATCATAGCACATATACAGTTACTTTTTTTGGGGCTTGAGGAAAAGATAATGATTAAGACATGCATGCAGAACCATGTGTTCGTGATGCCAGGAACCTTGATATGAAGGGCAGTTTAACTGTCATCTTTTCAATGCTATATAATAAGTCCTGACTTGGTTTTCATGACTTATCTCTGTCCTGATTGTTTCCTTACCAGCGTTCTGCTGGCAGGGTTTTATGTTAGTAACCGGATAGGTCATGTATCTGGAGTATGGAGAATTGCCTTTTCTTTAAATCACATGGTATAATAATAACACAAGGAAATGGTTCTACTATCACACTAATATTGTGTGATATAGTCATATTGGACTATTTTTTCTTGTCTTACGCTCAATGTAGATTTTATTAAACCAAAAGCTGACATAATTTTCTATAACCACACATCCTACTGCATATATTACATGTTTCTTGAAAGCAAAGACTGATTTATTTATTTTTTCTAACAGTGCCTATGTAGTGCTTTCTAGATACAAGATTGTTTGTGTGTGTGTGTGCATGTGTGTGTGCGTGTGTGTGCTATTCAGGATTTAACCCAAGGTCTGCATGTTGGCTGCATTCTCAGCCCTCCCCATTTTTTCTTTGGCTTTATTTTACTTTGAAACAAGATCTGGCTAAATTGCTAAACTGCCCAGGCTAGGCTCAAACTCATGTTCCTTTTACCTCAGTCTCCCAAAGTGCTGGGATTATAAGTATGCAACCCTTAGCCTAATTTATTACAAGATTCTTAAACGATTGATGAATGTATAAATAATCTCTTTCAAAAATTCTTCTAAATGACTCAGATAATTAAAGGAACATCCTAATTGGTACTATAATTTACCCTCAAATCAGTATTTTTATTGTTTTAAAAAACCTGAGATCCTAGCAGCACAGTCCATAATAACCAGATCTTGGAAACAACCTAAATGTCCATCAGCTGAGGAATGGATAAAAAAGATGTGGTATTGCTATATAATAGAATACTACTCAGCTATAAAGAATGATAAACTGAACTCTTTTATACTTAAATGGATGCGCCTTGAGAATATACTTGTTAGTGAAATAAATAAATCGCATGTGTAAGCATCGCATTGTTCCACTTGTGTGACAAACTGAAAGAAAAACTATGTATTATGTATAAGTATATAAAAAGTAGCTAAGATAGTTTTAAAAAAGCACAATGGCCTCCTTTGTTATTCACATGACCTGTCCAGAAGTAAATTCAATGCCTCCCTTCACTGAAAAAAAAAAAAAGAAAGAATTCTGTTGTGATTTTGATATTGAGGTGAATCTATAGATAAGTTTAGGGAGAATAAATGTTTTGATATTTGTCTAATTCACATACATAGTCACTCTCCACTTATTTAGGTTGTATTTGAGTACTTTGATCAGTTATTATAGTTTTTAGGACACAGATAATGAATATATTTTGGTAGATTTATACAGTAATGTTACTTTAAGCTTTTTTGTGATGTTGTAACTTGTGCCTTTACAATTTTACTTTTGAATTGTTCATTTCTTGTATATAGGCCAATGCTAGATTTCTGTATATGGCTTTGTGACTTTGTACCATGACCTTGCTAAACCTGCTTGCCTGTTCTGTTGATTTTTATGTAGATTCTTTGTAAATAATCTATAATCTACATTAAAAAAAAACCCTGATATCTGTGGAATCATTGAGCCTGCTATTTTTTATATGGCTTTGGTGTAGATAAATAACTCCCATAAGGAATAGAAGGAAAGATAAATTTAATTACTATTGCTTTTTACGTCTGTTTTTCTGGAGGCCATTTCCAGTGGTGAAACAACAAATGCAAAGAATACTTGGCTCCTCTTTCCCAGTTTTTCTCCTGTTGATGTTTATCTCTATATGACAAAAGTTCCTTAGGATACTGCATTCTAAACTTCAGTTCTCATTTACTAATGGGACTGCAATTTTTAGGGGTCACAATTCAGTCTGTCTTTCTTAGAGTTCAATGAACACTTTAAGGCTATTTACAATATTTTTCTGAAATCCACTGAAAATAGCCAAAAAGTTGGTATCAGTTTGAATAAGAACAGCTCTCCAAAAAGATCACTGGTAATTCTACCCATATAGTTGAGGTACATTTGTTTTGTTAAAACTTAGGATCCCCAAGGCTAAGCCTCTGATTTTGTATGCAATGGGTCAGGTCAGTGACCTTGAGACACTTTACTTATCTTGGGAACAAGACTTGACATATGAGTCCTACAACTGATCACCAAAGGACTAGAAGGTGAATTAGTACTCGTCACCAGTACTAGCAAGATAGTTCAGAAATGAGCTTCATATTTGGTAGACATGGTCTACACCAGTGGTGGTGAGCCCATGGCATGTTTGTCACAGCAGACTGTTTGTATCATTGAAAGCTCTATAAGGTTCACCATCTCTGTTCACAGCTTGTTACTGATTTCTTGACACTTATACCTACTACTGTTCTATCTGTGTAGAATACATCACATTGGCACAGGTACACAAGTCACACACTCTTGTTTACTTCCTATGCTTTACTGTGTATTTCTGTATCCAGTGTTCTGCCCTTCCATTCATTTATTCTTTTATTTCAACCTTTTTTGCCATCGTCAATCTCTCCACCTGGCTGAGCTGTTCATGACAAAACTCTGCTGACCATATCAAAAGTGTTGCTCTGTACCAGGTGACCTGATAGTCATTTTAAATGCTCAACCTCACTTGCTCATCAGGTTCCTAAGAGGCAGACCTTGTTCTTATTCTTATTTTAATACACAGGAAGGCTTAAAGAGATTATATAATCAAGATTTAACAAGCAGAGTACTGTGGTACTTGCATTACAGTATTTATCACATTGTAATTATTCAATTAATTCTCTATCTTTACCACAATTCTCTGCTTCATGATTGCTGGGCCAATGTCTCCAAGGACTTTATATCTTGAGTACATATTGCAGAATCTGAACAATAATTGAATCTCAGGACATTTTCTTAAAAGAACAAATATGTGAATAAAACATTAAAAGTCTAAAGAAAAAACTTATTTTAATTAAGCTAGTATTATCCTGAAAATTCATAGAAAACTATGTCTCATTAAATGAGAGAAAAGTTATTCAGTTATATATGTGTCTATGTTGCCTATGAAATAGGAATAGGTCTTTAAAAATAATAAATGAAACATTAAGATGAAGATTAAATTAAAAAGCTAGTTGGTTTTCTGAAAAAAAATTTTAAATTTAATATAAAGTACTGTTTTAAATATATTAATTGGAACATCTCAAAACTTTAATGGGTGAATTGAGCACATAGTACTCTCAAGGTCTATCAATTTAAATGCCTGAAAATTAGAATATTTGAACATATAATTAATAAATTCAACATGATATCATATATGAACTTCAGAAAGGAAATCTATAAAATCTATTAGAGCTCTTTGGAAGACTTAATAAAGAATGGGTCACGTTACAATAATATTATAACAGTTATTCTGTGATTCAATTTATAGGTTTAAATGTTGTTCCAAATAAAATTTAAATATATTTAATTTTAGGACCTTAGGAAAATGATTTAGAACCTTTCTGAAAAATAAAGTTTCAAATAGATTAGAAAAACATCAAGAGTAGAAAAGGCATAAAGAAGCAATAATGAAATTAGGTTTTTTTTTTTTTTTTTTTTTTTTTTTGCGGCACCGGGGATTGAACTCACAACCTCACGCCTGCCAGGGGAGGCGCTTAAGGCACTGAGCCAAACTCCCGGCCCTGGTTTTTTGAGGCAGGGTCGCACTATGTAGCTCAGGCCGCTCTTACACTCGCGTTGTAGCCCAAGCCGGCCTCGAACTCACAACGCTCCGCCTACCTCAGCCTCCCGAGTGCTGGGATTAAAGGCGTGTGCCACCACGCCCGGCTGAAATTAGGTTTATTAGTATATATTTTACACATTTTGAAGCTGTAACAGCTTAATCAGTAAAGCATTAAAACCAATAGATGGACTAGAAAGCAGAATAGTTTGGTAAGATCACAAGTGTTGATTTATTTAAAAAATGTTAGATTTAGAGGTTTCCAGTTTTAACTTCCTCTTGCAAATAGCTTAGAACTCAACACTCCCATCCCTATAAGACATAGCTGAAAAGCTGAAAATCATTGACTGTAGACTATGGCAAAATTGTTGTCACAGGTTAAACAGGCATTCTAAAATCTACAGGATAGGGGAATATAGGGTGTCACAACTGAGAGAAGTTAACATTGGGCAAAAACTAAAGAGCCACACACTTGTAAGAACCAAGGCAATTCATTGGAGACAAATGACTCAAAATGGATTACATTATGTTCACAGAATACAAAATGTTAACACTTCCAGAATATAACATAAGATGAAATTTAGGTAACTTTGGATTTAGTGATGAGTTTTTAAACACAACAATGAAAGCATGATCCATGAAAGAAAAATCTGTTTGATTTTATTAAAATTAAAAAATTTTGCTCTGTGAAAGACTGCCTTAAGAGAATGCAGTGGCAAAACACACACTAGAAGAAAAGTTTGCAGAATACATGCATGACACAAAGGCTGTATCCAAGGTATAGAGAGAACTCTTGAAGGCAAAAGATGCCTCATCAAACAATCTATTTAGATAGAAAGTAAGCATAATGAAAAATATTCAACATTATCATTACATAATTATAAATTAAGGCAATGAAATAACACTATACACTTGCTATAATGGCTAAATCTAAAACACTAACAATTCCAAGTACTGACAAGGATGTGGAGCAGTAGGCACTCTCATTCATGCTGGTGGGGATGCAAGATGGTACAGTCACTTTGGAAGGTAATTTAGCAGTCTCTTACAAAACTCAACCTTGTCTTACCATATGGCTATTCATTGTGGTTCTTGATATTTGCCCAAATAAATTAAGAACATGTTTGCAGAAAATCTGCACACTAGCTTTTATAACAGCTTTATTCAAAGTATATGACCAAGAAATAACTCAGTGGGTTAATTATAAACTATGATAAATTTATACAACAGAAATTTACTCAAGAAATGAACTATCAAACATTAAAGACACAAAGAAACCTTAAATGCACCCTGATAAATTAAAGAAACCAACCTTAAAATGCTACACACTGTCTAATTCCAATTATGTGACATTCTGGAAGATGAAAACTGTGGATATAGTGACATTGAAAAATTCAGTGTTTTTGGAGAGGATTGGGGGAAGAGAAGGAAAGAGAATAGGTGAAATGCACAGAATTTTTTGAACATCAGAACTATTCTGTTTTTCACTATAATGGTGGGTTCATGGCATTATAAATATGTCAAAAGCCTATAGAACTTTTCAGTATGAAGACTGATATTTAAGGTGTGAAAATTTAAAGAAATCATTTTCAAGATCATGGTGGGTTATGATGACAGATCTAGCTATTACAAACATAGAAAAGCCTCATTTCAAAGAGTGAGAGAAAAAGTGCTAACCTAAGTAGCTTTGGAAATGAATAGAGTTCGTAAGACTTAGGAAAAATGAAACTACACATAAGTATTATACTTGAATTGCTAATATTATTTTCCATAGGGGCATGGCTATCAATTATGACACTGCAGGATTTGAGCAGTGACATACAAATAGCTGATGGTGACAACCTAGTTTCTCACTGATGGGCTGGGAAATTACAGACAAGCAAAGAAGAGAAGCTAGACTGAGCCATGGAGGTAAAGGATTAGCATTCAAGATCTAAGTAAGAAATCCTATTTAACTTAATATATATAAATGATTACATACATATTTTGCTGTTTCACCTGAAATGACCTAGAAGAAACAACATCCTAGTAGCGGTGAACACACCTTGCCCACATGTTACTAATACATTTATTCAACAATGGAAACAGATGTTCTTAGAGAAATTACTTAGTGTAGGTCTTGGGCAAGAAATATACAAAATAAGCCTGGAGTGCTTTGTAGTGCCAGAGAATAAACAAGTGTCAAAAAAGAAAAGAGAAAAAGAAAAATGCTCTCTACTATCCTCCCATTCATCAATGGGTTATATCCAAGGAGAACAGTCTGCTGCAAGTTCTCAGCGACTAAAACTGGAATAATTTGAGCACAACAATGTGCAAAGTAGTAGTGGACTATAACCTAACATCAAAATATCTATACACCAGTCTGTACTGATATAAATAAGTAATTGAATGAATAAATAAATAAGGAAGCAGAGACAAAATGACTATGTAGAATTCTAAATAAACTGTGTAGATAGACTTACCTAAATGAAGGGTAGAAGAACTCTCCAGTTCATGGTGTAGGTTATTAACAGTGTGTCATTCTTCCCAAATGACACAGTATAAAATGGGAGGAGGATAATTTTCAGACACAGAAGGTTGACAAGAATTGCTTTACTGAAGTAATAGAAGTCAACATCCACAGCATAAACCATGCTCTTAGTACATACCCTGGGCATGTTAGGATAGTCACATCTGTGATTTTCCTCCTCAATTCCTCTAACTCCCAGTTAATCACAAAATCAGTCAAACCCTAACTGAGATGCTTTCTAAAATTCAAGTGACCAGTACTATTCAAAATCATCAAGATCATCAAAAGCAAAGGAAGTCGTGGAGTTCATGATAGTTAAGAGGATTCTAGGTGACCTGACAATCCATGTAATAATCTTGGAACAGGAAAAAGACCTTGGGTAAAAAGTAAAGAAATGTGAATAAAGTATGGGCTTTAGCCAATAATGATGCATCAATATTTGTCCATTAATTATAAGAAATGCACCATACTAATATGAAGCAATTAATGAGGAAATTAGGTGCAGGGTATATGAGAACTCATTGTATTGTATTTTCAGCTTTTCTGTAAATCTAAAATTGTCCCCCTAAACCTCTAATAAAAAAAGATTTAACAGTGTTTGGATCTTGGTTCCAATATGTACTACACTACGTGTATAGTGTTTGCAAAAGTTATTCAGTCTCATTTTCCCCTTCTGCAAATCAGGGATAATATATAGCTGGTTGTTTAATTACAATGGTTTCATGTAGCATTTTGACTTCAAAATGTTACAAATGCAGTATGCATTAAGTAGCAGCTATGCTGTAAATTTTGAGTTTTTATCTTTTCCTGGTCAAGTAATGGGGGCTATGATACTCTTGTTATGCTGAGCAGTGGCAGAGAGAAGCCACAGTTCCTATTTTCCAACCAGATCAGAATTATAAGGGTAAACAATGGCTATGCTATAGCACACTGAGTTGCTAAGATATGAGGTTTGGTAGGTTAGATGTATTAAATGTGTTTTGTTTTATGATATGTTTAACTTCCATTAAGTTTATGAAAATGTAATCCTGTTATAAACCAAGAAGCATTAGTAAATGTTTGGTGTGTAGCATTATTTTAGAATACTGAATTAAATAACACAAGAAAAGTGCTGATCAGCCGGGCGTGGTGGCGCACGCCTTTAATCTCAGCACTCGGGAGGCTGAGGTGGGAGGAGCGTTGTGAGTTCTAGGCCGGCTTGGGCTACAACGCGAGCGCAAGGCCGGCCTGAGCTGCATAGTGTGACCCTGCCTCAAAAAACCCAGGGCTGGGGAGTTTAGCTCAGCGGCTTAAGTGCCTGCCTTGGCAAGCACAAGGTTGTGAGTTCAATCCCCAGTGCCACAAAAAAAAAAAAAAAAAAAAAAAAAAAAAAAAAAAAAAAAAAAAAAAAAAAAAAAAAAAAAAAAAAAAAAAAAAAAAAAAAAAAAAAAAAAAAAAAAAAAAAAAAAAAAAAAAAAAAAAAAGAAAAAAAAAAAAGAAAAGTGCTGATCATAGTGCTTTACATATAGTCAGTGTTCAAAAAACTGTCACTGTACTTAAGGGGTGTGATCAAACCTAGTGAATGGTTAAAATGTTTTAAAAATTCACTACAGCAAAAGACACATTACCGTTAATTGCTCTCAAAATACCTCTTATTCTCATGCAGTTATCCCATTGTTCCTACCACTTTCCGAAGGAGGTCTGGAAGTTCTCTTTCATGAGTGTCTTTAGTTGTGCCTTTGTGGCTGCCTCAATGTCCTGAATTGATTCAAAATTTTTACCTTTCACGGTAAAGAAGAACTAGGAGTCCCACTGTGCCAAATTTTGGAAACAAGGTAGATGAAGGAACACCATAATGTTTTACCAATCTACTTTTCACTTAAGAGCAACATTCACCATATATATATATATATATATATATAATAATAAAATATATTTATAATATATATGATACATATTTATAATAAATACATTGCTCAGCTATTTTGGGTGAAATTTTATTTTTGGAATTTTATTTCATTCTCTATCAGTTCTATTAATATTCTAAATTGATAGAACATAAAACCATAAATATACAAAAATACAGTGTGTATCAAATACCCAAATGCATAATATGTTTTAAAGCTCAAGTGCATTGTAAAGGTCAGTAGAATTAACTTTACAGAAATTAACAAATTCGTAAAAGAGAATAAATAGATTGAGAGATGGATTTCAGTATGAGGAATATATTTGCTAAAGAAAGTTTTACCAGGCTAAAATCCATATTGTTGATACTTGTAACAAGAGATTTTCAAAAATTAGAATAGTGTAGGAAATACAAAGATGTGAAAAAAGTCTTTTAAATATTACTGTTTGAAATAAATTGCAGTAGAATATTTTACTAAGCATTTTAATGCATATATATATGAATATAGTGCAAACTACTTATACAGTTGAGATATTATTAATTTTAAAATGAAAATTCATATACAGAATATTTCTGATCTTAGTAAAAAGGTACAATTACATAGTCTCTAAAAGGGTGATGGTAAAGTATTTTCTAGTATATATACAGTGTTAGCATAGATAACATAATACATAGTTGTTCAAATAGTTTTCAAATTTTGTAAAACTTATTTTAAAATAAATTGTAGAACACATCAAGCTCTTGAACCATGTACCATGTACATGTACCAACTCCAAACAAAGAATGTAAACATTATGTACAACAAACTTGTTAAAAAAAGAAAAGGAAAGCAGTCAAGGGATGAATAGAGGAAGGGAAGGGAAAATGGAAGAAAAATTAAGACGTGTTATGAACACGTACCAACTTCCCACAAGAAATGTAAATATTATGTACTATACACATGTACTAATAAACTAAAATTAAAATTTAAATGATAAAAAAAGAAGACACAGAGCAACTAAAATCATGCATCTCTGATACAAAATCGAACTTTTTTTGAGAAGCAGTTCAGCGGTTTCTGATGAAGTAATACACATTTACTGCATATGCATTTATATTTAAATATATTGTACAATATGATTCAGAAAACCCATTTTGAAGTATTTAGACAGAAGAATTAGAAACAAATGTTTACATAAAAATTTGTATGAATGTATATAACAGCTTTAACCATCATCATAAAAAGCTGGAAACAAGCCAAATGTCCCCAAAATGGTGAATGGATAAATTAAGCAAATTGTAGTGTAGCCACACAATGGTACATTATTCAGCAATAAAAAAGAACAAACACACAAATAACTTGGATGAATCTCAAAGACACTATATGATTTCATTTATATGACATTCTGTATAAGGCAAAACTATAGGAAAAGAACTTCTTAGTGATTGGTAAGGTTCACTTCCTGGGTGAGGGAGGTGGTGTGGGACTACAATAAAATGGCCTGAGGAAAAAAATTTGGAGTAATGGAAAAATTTTATGTCTTGATTATGGTAATGATTGAAAAAGTATGTATTGTCAAAGCCCATAAAAAAAGATTCTTTGACTTTAATTATAAATGAATGATAAATGAAAGGAAAACTAGAGAAAAGCTGAAATTCTATATACATTCTATATTACAGATTTATCATTTCTTAGAAGATCATTTTTAAGAAAAAAGTACGAAAAACTGTAAGCAGATCGATTCGGTAATGTTTTTACTGAACAGCATACTGCCTGCCTTGTTAGTATGAAGATGACCTTATCATTTGCAATATTTTCTTCATTTTCTTTCTTGATTTCATTAAAACTTTATGCTTTCTTCTGTCTACATGTTATTTCATAAATGCATAGTTTTATAATTTATTTTATTTTGTTATTAACTATTTTAGTGAATGCATAACTTTAGTGTTAATTTTACATTTAAGACAATTCTAGGCATGAAATTCTCAAATTATATCTATAGTCTTCTATTTTTAAGTAATTTCATAATGTATTTAATATTTGTCATTGTATGTTCTTTTTTTTTTTTTCTAAATGTACAATGAGCACATTAGGAATGCATTGAACCATTGTTATGCATGAGATTTTTTTTACCTTGTAAAACAAATCTTGCCATTGTCTGTAGACTTGAATTACATTACTGTGGAGCTTAATTTTCTTCGTCACAATTTCTTTCATCCAGAACTTTGTTGATAAACTAAGACCCATCCTTGAATGTGAATGAGGAAAGGTTTACTTTTTCCTTCTTTCTTGAAAGTTATTTAAGTTTTTTCTTAGCAGGATTCATGAGGTAATATTTATTGCTCTTTGAAGTTCAGTACACCAAATTGTGTCTGATATATACAGTATTCTTTTAATTTCCAAGTGCAGTGTTTTTTTAATTTGAAGTGAAATTTCTCTGAACACCTTTTAATACTTCTTTTCTTAATTTGCTAAGTTTTTAAATTTATGTTCATATGTAGGATCATCCTTAACTGTCTTCCATTTCTGTTAGCTTTTTTCTGTTATTTTAATCTCTATATTTTTAAGAACTTTCACTGTGCTTATCTCAAGGCATTTTCTTTTTAAGTACAGTTTCTGTTGTGTAACTCACAATTTTTTTGTTTCCAATTTGTTTTTTTACTTCTCCAATGATGTAATTTTTATCCTAAATTAATTCCCTTAGCCCTGTAATCATCCTATCTTTTCATTTGGATTAATTCTTAGGAAAATTTTTCTTGTACAAAATGCATATATCAAATTGCATTATACAATTAAGAAAAAAAATCTTCTTAGATGATTTTCAGTCTTACAATCCTTGATCACATGTCAGATCCAATACCAAAGTTCACTCCATCAAATTGGGCAATGTGCCCCTTTTCCATAGTGGGATACCTAGTTGACTCTTTCCAGATTGATATAAGGCTCTGGATCGTTGATAGCCCTCTATAAAAGTCAATTCTTTGATGTTTTCTATTCTCTTTGTTCCTTTCCAGAGTTTTTCACTAGTTCCTGGAGGAGGGAGTAAATCATAGACAAGGAATGTCTTCTGTTATGGCTTCTATCTTGATATAACCCCAAAGCCTTGCATGCTCCTGTGTGGGCTTTTTGAAGGTGGCTGAACCTAGAGTGTGTGAATATGGGTTAAGGATGTGTGATTACTGAATCAGACCATTGATTAGTTTAGCATTGTTCTGGGTGTGGTTAACAGGAAAGCCAAGCCTGGATGTGGCACCATCCAGTAGGCTTGCTTACAGCCTGGATGGCATAAAAGGAAAAGGAAGACTCGCAGTTCACTGCCTCCTCACTGCCCTAGAATAGACAGTTTCTCTTCTGCAGTGCCCCTCTGACATGCTCCCCTGCCTATACATCAAAACCTCTACAAACTGTGATCCAAAATAAAACTTTCCTCCTTTAACTTGAGGGTGTCAGGAATTTTGTACCAACAATGAGAAAAGTAACTAAGATAAGCTCTCAGGATGAACTTCTCTAATTTGGTGATGTTGGTCTGGATTCGTTCATCAGTACATTGCTTGTATATGAGGATAGTGATTGTGGCACCAAGCCTCTTGGCACTGTGCTTCTTACTTGAGCTCCTGAAATTCATTTTTGACATTGACTACTTGACATCATGACATTGACTGCACCATCCTTTCCTAGTGGGTTGCTGGGAGGGAAGTCTGTCGGTTTTTGTAGATCTTTACATTTCTTCGTCCAAGGCATCACCAATGCACTAGATCTCACTCTCCAGTCTGAGGGTGCCTTCTGTTTAAACAAAAAAGCAAAATAATAATAATAACAATAAATACAAAATTTAAAAAGTGAGCTGCATAGTTGTTTCTGGTGCAAATCACAAACAATTATTATCAAGTATCTTCCTTTAGCAAGTCTTTGAATCCTAGAAATTGGCCCTGATAAGTCTGTTTATTTACTCTGGTGCACGAAGTTAGGTAGCAGTTGCATTTATACATGATTTCTAGTTAAATTTAAGGAGAAACTCTTAGAAATATGCTTCATTGTGCTGACATTTAGAAGCATTTGAAGATAATGAGTGTACTGTGAGTAGACATTTCTTTCGTGGGGGTGTCCCTACCTCACGCCCTGTTCACTATGCTATGAGTGCTTCAGTTAGGTGCTTTCTCAGATAAAGTCTAATTGTGTTGCTTTGATATGACCATTGGCAAAGTGCTGCTGACTTCTTTTTGTTGAGTCAAGATTAACACAGCCAAACTCTTTCTTGAGCTCCTTTTCCCGTAATTATGATACAATATACTGGGACAAGGCCACAGAGATACAGTATTGTCACACACTAGTGGTCACTGGTTGGTCTGCATAAATGTCCTATGGAGTTGCTGGACATTGGTGATTAATCTTGTGGAACAGTTGGGAACTCTGAAGATGGTACATTGGTTTAACATTGCACATTTTAAGTACTCAGTTTGTACCTGACAATCAAGAGATTCTTCTTCTGGAACAATTCAACGGCCAATGGCAAAAATAAATAAAGTTTATTTTTCTTAATCTCATCTTGAGTTCTTTTCTGTTATGTTTAGAAATGAAAACAAACCAACTTACTATTCTCATAATGGAAAGTTCACTTTTTCATTTAGTTCATGTACATGATAAGTTCAAGTTAAGAGGATGATTATAATCATATTTGAAACTCGAGATTAATTTATAGGGAAAATTATTCTGCCTACACCATCACTTTTCTTCCCAAAACAGACTGCAAATAATGGGTTGAGGTACTATCTAGCTGTCAAAGTTATAAGCAGAGTTTATATCATCTCTAAAAATTACCCCTTATATTGACTGTAACTATTTCCAACTTCCTTTTAGGTCATAGATATGCAGAGCTGTAGAAAGAACAACTTCATGGACAGTAAACAAGAGGCCGTGGAGATGTTTGTGTTAGTGGAAGAGGTGGTAGCAACCTTGTAATCATCCTTCCTAGTCACGTGACATCCTACTGCTGGAATTACAAAGAGTGATTGCTGTGGTCAGCAAGATAAGGGAAGGCAATTCTTTTTGGATAGACCCATACTGTCCAAGTTAACCAAGTTGAAGACAGATAGAAGAGAGAGGAGAGGAGATAAGAGCTGCTTTTTCAAGGCCACACTGTACTGTACAGGCTTTTATCAAAATTATAGGTTGTATCCACCTTATTTTATTTGAAAAAAATAAAATGTAACTTGTTTGCATTGTGCTTTGGTCTGGAAACAGTAAGAGAATGGAAATACATTTTCTAACCAGAAGAAAACCTAGAGTAAGGCTTTTCTGTTCACCAGGCTGTGCTATGTTCACCAGGATCATGACCTTTTTTGCACCTGAGAAGGCAGCACCAAGTGAAGGTTACCCAGAAGTGGAGCCCTGAGCTGGGCCTGCATAGGAACCTTACTGAGAAATAATAGGGTGAGCTGTGATTGCTGAAAAAAAAATTCTTTTTCATTCATCAAAGAGCTGTATGGAAGGGGGGAAAATCCTTCATAAAGACAGCAGGCTGAATACAAAAAAAGCAATTATCTTTTATTCATTCATATTCCACTTGGTAAGAGAAAAATTATATGCTGTTGGGCTTGCTATCCTTTAAAACACTGAAAAATCGATCAATCAAATAAATTGGGTACTTTTGAATTTTACGGTCTATGCCAAAGACATGCCCTAGGGATTGTGTATGAATTCACAAGTTTTTTCTAAAATATTTTGCATTAAAAACATTTTGAAATGATTTGAAACAATACAGTATAATAAAAACAAATGTAGAAAGAGAAATCATAGCAACTAAGCTGCAGCTTCATTTGAAAGGGTGAAAAAATCCACATAAACCTTGGTCCTGCAAAGCTTTAAATGTAGCACCAGGGTTTAGTTTTCAGAAAAAATTTCGAACACAATGAAGTCTGCTAAAGCCAATAGATAGCCTTTCTGCATAATGTGGGGAAACATCTCTGCCACGTATTTCTCAGCCTGCCAATCTATGACGCAGAAGCATTCTCTCCTGCCCAGGTGGCCCTAAACTTGGCCCCTGTAATGAAGCCCTCTGTCTACCCAGCTTTCTTGAGCCATGTATTGTGTTTACTGATTGCCATTGGCAGACATCATTTCCATGCACTTTTTAACCTGCACATTTATGATTTTGTATAGCTTTTTTTTCCCATGGGTCTTTCTAAATTTCCCAGGTTAGGCTTGAAATTATCATCCACCTGCTTCAGCTGCCCAGAGTGCTCAGTTTACAGTTACGCACCACCATGTCTGGCCTTTCCATACTTTTTTTCTTTTTTTGAGACATGGTCTCTCTCTGTAGTTCAGGCTGGCCTTGAACTTACTGTGTAGCACAGGCTGGCCTTATACTCATGGCAATCCTCTTACCTCAGCCCCCCAGGTGCTGGGATTTCAAGTGTGTACAACCATGCCCGACTCCTCATTTTCTTTTACAACAACCTTAGCATCCAAAGATACTTACTGGTTAATACTTTTTGATGCTTTTCTAATGTAAAACCCAACAGTGAACATTTTTAGAGGCAAGGATGTTGGATTCACAAAGGATTACAAAAAAACAAATGGCTTCTCCATTGCTCTGTATCATTGGGTATTTCCGGGCCCTCAGTAATGTCCACTGCATGTGCATCTTGAGGCCAGTGCTCCTCTGGGATTTGAAGTCGTTATGGCTTACTCCAACAATAAGATGAGTGTGGTAAAGGAAGAGCATATTTAAGTTGATTGTAGAGACTGGGAATAGCAGCAGGACACAAAATAATGTAATTGGGAAAAATACAAGGTCTCTCCAAAATCTGGTGTAAGTAGATTACCTCTTTCCCTCTTCAACATGGGAAAGGGTTTTAAGCCCATATTCATTATTGTGGAAAGTACTTAAGAGCTTGAGAGGATCTAAAAGTCAATATGTGTGTTACATTAAATTATCTCAAAATTCTTTATAAGATTCCATTCATTGGAAGTACTGAAATCTCATCAAAGCAAAGAGAAACTATTTTAACTTAAAGAACCAATATGATCATTGATCATACTCATCTGAATGAGACTGTAGTCTGTTGGGTGGCTCTCAGTCCACTTAAGTTGGCACAATCAAGTCTAATCATCACATCTCACCTCTTGTCAACTTGGTACTTAGACGTATTTCCTTAAACCATACTTTACTCCCACAAAAAAAAGCTTATAATTCTGCTCCCATAATACAGCTATCTTGCATTCAACTGAAAATGCAGTAATCCCTTCCCCAAAGTCTTAATGATTCCAACATTTTTCAAAAGTTCAACTCCAAATCTCTTCTGAGACTCACAAGAAACTCTGAGCTATGAACTTCTGTAAAAATATAAATAAAATTACATAGTCCCAAGGTACAATGGTACAGGGTAAATATTTTCATTCCCAAAGAGAGGAATGGGAGAAGAGAAAAAAACTGTACCAAAACAAGACCAAAATCCTGCAAACCAAGCATTAAGTCCTTTAGCTCTGCATCTGTCACCTAGGGTACACCATAATAAAAGGTGAATTCCAAAATAATTGGACGACCACATCAGTATGATTTTGCTTGTTGCAGCTCACGTGTTCTGTCTCAGGCTGGATCAATTCATACCTGAAACTTTCCCCAGCAGACATTCCATGTTTCTGATGTTCCTACTTCCTGGGGTCTTCATTGCACTTTTAGTTTTATTCACTCCACTCTCAGGCACTGCTTGCTTAACCTTCCAGACATTCCTTTGAAATATAGGTAGAACCTTCCCTAATACACAACTTTTACATACTTTATTCCAGCAAAAATTGCATCATGGGGCAGGGATATAGCTCTGTAGTATAAACACCTGCCTGGTAAGTGCATGGTCCTGAGCTAGATTCCTGGTACCCAAAAGAAGAAACCAAAAACAAACAAACAATCCAAACAGTTTCAGGTATGCCAACCCAAGGTCTGCTGCCAGCTCAAGCAGTAGCCAGACCCACTGAACCATGGTTGCAGTGGTTTCTGAGTGCTTGGATAGTTGAGCCTATGGAATGAGTCCCAGGGAACAAATTCTCTAGGAGGCCCTTCTTGAGCAGACCATCCCAGGGACTCTTTGTGAGATGAAAGGTTTATACTTTTGCATCTTTGAACCTGCTATGGGTGGGATATTACTGATTTCTGAGATGCCTTTAAGACATCTTTTCTTGACTCTAAAGCAAGTGATTGGTTTGTTTTTAATGATGCTAATCTCTTCAGTAACCATATCTCCTTTAGCTGAACTTTACACATCACTCCTTCTGAGCCAAAATTTAATTTTTTTCAAAAACTTTCTCACCTGCTTTTTGTCCCCAATTCTACTATGAATCTGGCTAAAGTTGCATTCAGTACCCATGCCACAGCCTGACATTTGGGCTACTTTGAAATTTCATCTTCCATGTCAATTAATCCAGTGCCCTCAATCTCAATCTTCCAAAGACCCTAAGAACATGCATGAAACATAGACAAATTTTCTGTCAAGGAAGACAGGTTTAATTTGGCTCACCTTGTAAAGGGATTCAATCCATGGGTAGCAGACTCCAAGGCAAAAATGTCATGGCAAAAGAGCCTAGTAGGGCAAAACTTCTTAATTCATGACTTCCAGGAAGCAGGGTAGTGGGGATACGGTGCCAGAGGGAAAGGGGGTAAGGTGCCAGATATAATACTCAACATCACACCTCTATGACTCATCTAGATACACTTAGAAGTGTGCTCCACAAATCCCCTGGGCAACTCTCAATCAAACTGACACAATCAAGCCAAACCATCATAGTAATATTTATGAACTTTGAAAATCCTGATACGCTTTTGTAGTTAGCTATATATTTTATTT
>RJWM01036357.1:0-18190 GCA_004363535.1 Dasyprocta punctata
GGGTTGAAATTGACATTCTTCTTTGGAGGGTATAAATAAAGGTGCCACAGTGGTTGGGCAGTACCTTTCCTCCCATCAGGAGAATAAGGGCTCCACCTGATCCCAGTTTTGTCTCTTCCTTATTTTCTCCTCTTCTCACTGTCCTTCTCTCCTGGAACTCTTAGAGCTGCAGCCAGGTAGCTACAGGAACACGCTTAAGAGATCAAAGAATTGAAAGCAATTCAAACAGCCCCACACAAGAATAACTTCCATTGTTTGGAGGGCATATCAAAGTCATCACACCCACTTAATATCACTAATGGACTTTTCAGAACATACTTCCCAGGCCCCTCTCATTCTCTCCCATCCTTCGATTCTACACAAGACACTCATGGTATCTAAAGGGTCTGCACCATTAGCACGAAACTTTCCCCATCTGGTGAAGGGTACATTTGTGTGTGTGTGTGTGTGTGTGTGTGTGTGTGTGTGTGTTGAGTGGGTCATAAAAATGGAAATTCTTCAACATTTTATTGTATTATCTCTTTCTTCTTCTTCATATAGGTTAAGACAGGTGTGATGTACCTTTTAGAATTTGCTCAAACTTAATAAAACATCAGTTTCCCTCATTCATTTTTCAGTTGGCAGACACACATAGGCTCCTGGTGGCCGTCAGTGCTGTGAGCTTGCTGCCCTTCCTCTGTCCTTCTCTATCTGCTGTTCCTGTCTCCATCATCTCTTTCACCTGGGTGCCAGCAGCTGAGTATGACTCATCTTTTTTCTTTTCTTTCCACATTTTTATGACAGAGGAGTAGTCAAAGTTACAAAGGTATTTTTCCCAATCCGTTGAACACTTTCTGGGTGAACTGAAGGTCACTAGTAAGTTTCTCTTTTTAAGGAAGAGGTCATTGAAGCTGGGAAATGTTTTTATGTGGTTATCCACCATATCAAGACACTTAAATTTTATCGTATGGGAGTTAATTATTTTTTAGAAACAATCAATGGAGAGGCCCAGCTGTGTGTCCTTTTCCTGATTTATTTGTCTGCTTTGTTGAATTATTCTACAGAGTTTATCAGGACCCACAGCTTTTATTCTGTCCTTTAGATAATAATGTATTTTATTGCAAGTTGTAGTAATTATCATAAATTGAATTACTCAGGGAATTTAATACACATGGAGACACCTTTTTAATTTAAGCATTTGTGATCGGAGATGATGATTACGTTGTTGATGATGATGATAATCTTAGGACTGGTAATATGCAGACTTGTGCAATGTTCTTTTGACAGGTGAGGACCAAAAATAAAAGCCTATCATCAGACAGCTACATTTTTTCATTGTGATGAGTTCCTGGTGCTCACTGGGACTATTATTTTAAAAATGTGTTTGCTGCCTGTCACTCTGCTACCAAAAATAAGCTAGTCTGAAGGATCCAAGTGTGAGAGGACATTCCTGGAAACCACCTTATTTGAGGCCATTTGTGACAAAGCACTCTTGAATTCTTTTTTACTATCTTTGTTTTCTACTTTCTGACCAAGCCAATTTCTGTCAAAAGATTGCATTAAAAAAAATCAAATATATTTCCTACTGCTAAAATGTGTAACTGAAAAATTAACTTAACCTGGTAGTTTGTCTCAACTATTTCAAAGCATCTGTTAATGGGAGTCAGTGCCACCAAACAATCACTTAACACAATGCTATTTTAGGAGGCCGAAGAAGGAATTGGAATTAAAAAAAAATCACTGATGCTTGAGTTGGAAGTCTGGAGTCAGGGAGCTCAAAAGTTCTTTGTTAACAGACTGGTGACCTTGAACAAGTTACTTTGCCTATCAGATTCTGAGTCTTCAGTTGCAAAATGCAGCCAAAAAGACAGCCCTGAGAGCCAGTAGGCTGTGTCAGAGACAGTTGAAGTGTTACATCAGTGAAAATCACCATTGATTCGCATAGACACTTTGCAGTATATAAATGTGGTGACTTATGATTTCACACTGCCTGAATCTGGGATCTACTGCAGGTGCCTCGATTTGCATCCAGGTCACTGCAAGCGAAGGAGTTCATTGCAGAAAGAACCTGGGCCAAAGAGGTGTCCCTGAGATGTTTTGCTGGGTGGAGTTACAGAAACACTGGGCTAAGGGTGAGTAAAATTTAGATCTGAACTAGCAGCCCCGCTTTCCAGGGTAAGGGGCAGTGTCATTACTGCAAGGATGAAAGTGACCTCAGGCCGTTATTAGGAACCATTCCAGGAAAAGACCAGAGCTCGGAGAGGCACGGGATATTTACAAATAATCCAGGATACTTATTACGCGGGAGAGGGGGCAAGGAGCGTGCAGGGGGTCTGACGGCTGCGGGAGGGTAAGTGTTCCAGAGACTTCTGTTTGGAGGCTCTCGGGAACCAGGGAGCGCGCCCTTGAGGGGCTCAGTGGGGAACCCGGGTCTGATCGCCGGGCAAGCGACTGTTACCACACCAGGGTCCCGCGCTCAGCGCCCCGCCCCGCGGGCTCCGGCGTGCGCCCCACTCCCAGGCGGCGCCCGGCTGGGACCCTCGCGCCCCCAAGCGGCCCAGTCGCAGCTGCCCACCCGGTAACGGCTTCTGGACGGGCGGCCGCGACCCCTCCCCCCGCCTGCTCACGAGAGCCGCAGTGCCGCGCCGCGTGGAGGGGTAACCCGCCCCGGAACCGACGTGAGCCGCCCCGGGGCGGGGTTGGTGCAGGCGGTTGAGGGATCCCCGATTCCGGCGGGCGCGTCCTCCGCGCACCTCGCGCGCCCGCCCGCGCTCCCGCCCCCCGCGCCCCGCGCCCGGCGCCCCGTGTTCCTCGCCTCGCGCGGCGGATTCGGCGCCGCCTCCGTCAGAGCCCAGCCGCCGGCTCCGCGGAGCAGCCGCCTCCCCCGCCCGGCCCCGCTCGTCCACACGCGTCCCGCCCCCCGGCCCCGGCCCGGCCCGACCCGGCGTCCCTTCCCCGCCTCCGCGCTCCTCCCGCCAGCTCCGCACTCCTGGCCGCAGACGGTGCCCGGCGCCCCGGGAGGGCGGCGGCAGCACGGGCATGAGCCTGGGCGCGGGGCACAGCGGCGGCCGGGGCCGGGGGCCGGACAGCGGGGACGAGCCGCCCCCGCCGCCTCCACCTCCGCCCCCGCCGCCGCCGCCGCCGGGGGAGCCGGCCCTGGCCCCCGCCGCCGCGCGCTACCTGCCGCCGCTGCCCAAGCCCCCCGGGCTCCCGGCCGAGCGCGCCGCGGGGCCTGACGAGCCGCCGCCGCCGCCCCTGCTGCCCGCCGGTCAGGAGGGGTCAACCGCGGGCGACTCCGGCGAGGGTCCCGGGCGCCATCCGGACGCGGCCGTCCCCGAGGCGGCGGTGAGCAAGGGCGTCTCCGGGGAGCCCGAGGCAGGCGCGGGCGTGGAGAGTCAACGGCGGGGCCCGGGTGACCAGCCCGAGACGCGCTCCGTGTGCAGCAGCCGCAGTAGCAGCAGCGGCGGCGGCGACAGGCGCGCCGGACACCAGCACCAGCACCATCAGCCCATCTGCAAGATCTGCTTCCAGGGCGCCGAGCAGGTGAGGCCCACGGGACCCCGGGCGAGGGGCATCAGGCCGGTCCGAGCCGGGTCTGCTCGGAGCCAGGGTGGAGGTTTCAGCACCACGGACAGCGCGCGCCTCTCGGTCCTCTCCCGGAGGTTTGCGGGTCCCGCCTCCTGAAACCCAGCTGCTGTGTGTGTTCCCCTTCCCTTATCACGAAGCCAGGGACAATGTCCAAGTGGCGAATATGGGACTAATTTGATCTGCACTTTTTTCTCTGTCTGGTTTTGTAATTACACCTTCTTCAGGTGCGTGAGTGCTAACTGTAGGGCCATAAGTGTCTCTTGTGAATTACTCCAGGGGTCCTGGCTTACACTTAGAAACAAACGTAGGATGTAAGTTGAAGTCCGTTTTCTGTTACTGCATCCTGAGACGGGTTGTCTGAGAATAGAACCTGGAGGTGAATCATGCCACAAAAAGAGCAGGGTCTTTCCTTGTCGTAAATTTTGGTGATCAAATCTCATGGATGTGGTACTTGTGCTACCATTCTTACAAAAGAAAAGGAAAGTACTTTGAAAGAGAAGCTATTTAGCCAGCCACATACTTTGTATTGTGTTCGAAGCAGAATTCTAAAAGTATAAACACCACTAGAGGGGAATGTAAACTAGTATGACTGTTATCATGCAGAAGAAAGAATATTATCTCTCTTACAGAATGTGTGGTCTGAGAAAACATTAGGTTTAATATTTTTAAAAGTAAGGAAATTGCATAAGAATAGGCAGGCTTTCAAGAATATAGTGTCCTAAGTCAATATTTATGATGCTACATTTAGAAAAAATAAAAGCATGATGCTATTGCAGGCTGCTTTCTGGAGTGCCATGCACTTCTTCTTTTGATTAAGAATAACTGCAGAGGAAATGCATCTGACCATCCACTTAAAAGTTATTACAGAGATTTAATAGTACGGCTTTTCCCCAAGGGTATTGGGAGCTATATCTTGCAGACATTTTGTATGTTGGGAGAACATTTATGTCATAACGCTAAGCAATATCTTTGAAATAGTTTTAAGACTTTAGTTTGATTCCCATCAGAGGTATAAAATTTTAATTTGATTTTCTGGGATAGAGCTTGATGGTTGAATCCTTCTGGGTAAATGGCTTTGAAAGAAAATAAAGCAGGCATTGCATTTCTAAAGAGAGACGCAGATATTCACACTGAGATGTCTTCCTTCCAGGGTGAGCTGTTAAACCCCTGCCGATGTGATGGGTCCGTTCGGTACACACATCAACTGTGCCTGCTAAAGTGGATCAGTGAGCGAGGCTCTTGGACCTGTGAGCTCTGCTGCTATAGATACCACGTCATAGCCATTAAAATGAAACAACCTTGCCAGGTAACCACTCACCTCTGTTTTGGTCACATGCATGCACTTGAGCGTAGTTATGACTCAGGGTATTTGTTTATGCTATTTCAAAACATTTGAGGCTAATTACAATAACACCAAGATTTAGAATTTGTAGCCCTGTGCTTGGAGAAAGCCATGATGTTTTATCTGAGAAACTCAAGTTTTAACCTAATGTTTTTCCTTAATAATTTATGTATAGAAAACAGATGCAAGTAAAGTGACATAGAAAATTTAGTTGAACCTATTAGTTCTAATCTAATTTTTCTTAGTTCAGCCAGTCCTCCACCCCACTTTTTTGAGCCAGGGTCTTACTTTATAGTTTAGGCTGGCCTTGAACTCATTATGTAGCCCAGGATGGCCTCAAATGCATGGTGATATTCCTGCCTCAGCCTCCTGTGTACTGGGATTATAGGGTGCATTACCCCACCTGACTTAGCTTTCTTTTTCATATGAGATTTTTGTCACAGTTAAGTTTGGACCACTTTCATTTGTTGCTGTACCCAACCTTGCAGTAGATGTAGAATTATCATCAACAGTTATTTTCAATAGTACTATTAAAATGATGTG
Source organism: Dasyprocta punctata (assembly GCA_004363535.1). Classification (NCBI taxonomy): domain Eukaryota; kingdom Metazoa; phylum Chordata; class Mammalia; order Rodentia; family Dasyproctidae; genus Dasyprocta; species Dasyprocta punctata. The sequence goes on from RJWM01036357.1 coordinate 5,453, forward strand.
CATTGTTAAACTTTTGTATAAAGTTCCATAAAAGCACCAAACCACCAAATCACAAATGTCCTGAAAAATTGGCTTTTTTCTCAATTTCTCTTGGTGGAACTGATTCAAGATCTTTGCATAGGCTAGTGAAATGTAAAGTGTGAAGTATGATATCTTTTTAAAGAGTAGAATTGTGTGTAATCAATAAAATCTGTTAGTGAAATGGGGCAGACTTAAAAGAAAATGCTCAAAACACAGAGACTGTCTAAATTACAAAATTTGATTTGCTTTGAGAAATAGCATGTATATAAAATCATAGTTCTTGCAGAAAGAACCTGAAAGCTGATTTGTTACTGCATTAATAATTTAAATTTCACAGTTTTAAATTTATGCATCCTTCATATGGTTTGCAGTTAATTAGCATCTTTGATAATTGCCATTTAAGGCATAATTAGCAAGCATGAAATGAAAATATGAAATTCTTCAAGCTGACCGGAGGGCTATGAATTATTCGGAAGGAGGAAGCATAACTAATGTGGACGAATGATGTCATTATGCTGAAGATAGATACAAACATGACACATTTTCCCAGAACATCTAATTGATTGAACTACTCAAGTATCAGTTTATAGATCCTTCATAGCTGTCTTGAAAAACAGATGGAACCATGCTCACAGGTCAGGATGTGGTTAATGAAGCTGTGTCGATAGCAATTTTATAAATAGAATATATGAGAAGATAAAGGAAGGGAGAGTTTTGTTCCTCCAGTGAAGAGTCCAGTGAGGCCGACTCAAAAGCTAAAACAGAATGCTAAGTATCTTGAAAGCTCTAAGTTCTGGACACTGTATATTCATTGGGTGTGAATAGAAGTAGATCTTTGATAAACATTTTAAGATAAAAATAAAAACCTGGCCAAAATACTGTTGGCTAATTGTAGTTCTACAGAAAAAAGAATTGGCTATTACTGTCTTCTGGCTCATTAAAACTTCAATAATTGAACAAAAGAATTCCTCAAACTGCGTATGAGATGATCCTCATCCTTCGCCCAAAAAAGAACCTAAACCCACAAACTAACCTGATATTACGGATGCACTTAGGCTTAATTTTTTTATGACATATATAAATGCTATGATCTGTAACTTGATCTGACTTTTGCAGTGAACTGTGAAAATAATATCTAGAAACAAGCTTCATAGGAATTTGATGATAGCTGAAATTATTGCAGGGATGGAATGACTTTCCATGACTACCCAATATATGTAAGACTTCACACTCTTGATGAATGGAAATCAGTTACAGAGTTTCCAAAAAATGAGTTCTTATACATAGGACTATTCCGAAGTGAAACTTGGCTCCTTGAGCAACATTTCTATCCTGGATGACCCACAGCCTAGGCATCGGCTCTGAGTTTTAGTTTTCTCCTTTGCTGGAGTGTGGCCAAAGTTAGCATTTACGATATTTGTATTTCTGTAGCACAGTCAAGATTCACTTCATTATGGTGCATAATCAAACGGAAAGCATATTTATGACCTTCTTCTTCCCTTCCTTATCTCTAAGTGTGGTCCTAAGCATAAAGCCATCCCTCAGCAGTGAGCGGGTAGCCCTTTGCATGTAGAACAGAGTACAGAGTAAATAATATTAGGAGAGAACATTTAGCAAAGACATACTCTGTGCCAGGCACTGTTCTAAGTGCTGCTCATATATGGATACTGCTATTTAATCTTCATAGAAAATCAGTGAGGTAGGAAATCTTATCTCTATTTTATACAAAGGGAAACTGAAGCATAGAACTGTTCAGTTACTAGCAAAACACAAAGTCAGGATACAAACACAGTCTATCCGGCTGCAGGATCCAAGGTGTCAGCCACTGTATCAGAAAACATTCTTCTCATTACCTTTTTGCTATTTTTTATGTCTCTGGGTCTGTTCTGACTTTTCAGGTAAGGAAGCAAGAATTGATTTTGGCCTGGATCTCTGAGAGGGTTTGGAAAGTTTGTGACTATCTTTTGCCACGTAACAAACCACTTCAGTACTTAGAGGTTTAAACACCGACTACTGTTTATGACCTGAGAGCCTGTGTATTGGTGGAGGTCATCTGGGAGGTTCTTTCCCCACTGTGGTGTCACCTGGCACCTTAATCCAGGGTAGCACCTTCATTTGTCTTGTTCTTGGTCCTGCTGCTGCCTTGTTGCCTCAGCGTGTGGGTGAGGTTACAAATCTGTTAGGGCCCTGCCTTGGAAATAACATGGTTTCACAGCTGCTGCAGTTTCTTGTAAAAGCAAATCGCAGGAACCATTCCGATTCAGAAGATGGGGAGACAGATACCACCTCTGACCCTTCTTGTAAGGAGGTTGCCCATCTTTCACTCATTGTAGGGAACGGCTTCTGAAGGGCTCTGCAGACTTGCCCTGTCTCTATTTTGCCCTCATTCAGTTCAGATGGACCAGCACCCATCCACATAACTTCTCTCTGGGGCTCAGAATAAAAGGAAATTTAAAAAAATAGGCAAGATTGATTCTAGCAGTGGTGTTTGATGCACTTTCAAAAGTGATTATTAGCATAATGACCCCTGGGAGTGGAGCCAGGAAGCAGGTGCGGATGTAGGAAATGTGCTGCCTGTAGTCTAGAACCTTAGATTGACTTGTTTTTCTCAAGGAGATTAGAATTCTTTGAGAATTGGGGTCTAAATTTTCCCATTTCATTGGGTTTCAGTGATGTTCATCAATGGGACCCAAAAGAAAGCAGCAGATATAGTCTCTATAGTATGTTTAACTCTTAATTGCCATATCATTAGCAGTAGGAGTTAAATAAGGTATTTGAGGCAATTAAAAATGCATTTACCTTCCTCTCTATGTGTGGAATCCATTTTATTCATTAGCATATCTAAGATATGCATTAATTATGTTTTAAATGTGAAAGTGAACTGTTTTGAGACTCATAGTACAGTAGGGTCTAAAGTTAGCGATATGCAAGAGCATGTAAGATCAAATTTCTTTGAGATGTTGGTGACATTTTGGATTAATAGAGTTGTATTTCAGTGCATGAGTACGGTCCTTTCAGTACTTCTTCAAGATACATGGATCTTTGAGGAAATAACATTTATTAAATCGATATTGTATATGAAACTTCAAACTTGTTATAAAAATCAGACTACACTGCCCACAGGTAGAAAAGAAAGATGTAAATGGAAAGTAATAGCAGTAAGCTACTACTTAAGTACATAAACTACTTAAACTCTGTGCTTGAGTTCCCATATCTTTAAAAAGGACGTGATAATGGTACTGTGCATTATTTTGTGGATTAGATGCATAGATATATGTGATGCACTTAGATCAGTGCCTGGCGCAGAGTTTGGGCCGTGTTGCTCTGGGTTCTGACCATGTTCAGTCTGCGAAGCGGGAAGGACTTCCAGTCTCCCCCCAACCCCTGCTGCTCACAGGTGCTGTGATTTCCTTCAGTCTCTCACCACCAAACTGAAGTTAACGACGCCTCTTTTCCAATATCATTCTTTCTCAAGTTTTATTTTTAAATGATGAAAATAATAATTGTGTAGATTTTTAGGGTATAAGATGCTTCAGTGCATGCATCCATTATGGAGTGATTAAATCGGACCAGTTAGCTTGTCCATCACCTTGAAAATTTACCATTTCTTTGTGGTGAGGACTGTTATCTCTTTTAACTGTTTTGAAATATGCAAACTGTTACTAACTCACGTCATCATGCTGGTCAATAGAATGCAAAAACTTAGTCCTCCTATCTAACTGTAGCTTTGTACTGATTGGCCAGTGGCTCCCCTTTCCTACCATTTCCTGACCCCACCCCCACTCCCACCCTGGCCTCTAGTAATCACCATTCTATCCTTTAGTGGGTTTGACTTTTCATAGATTCATGCGGTTTGTGTCTGTCTGAGCTGGGCTTCTTCCAGTAAACATAATGTCCTCTAGCTTCATCCATACTGGCACAAATGACAGAATTTTCTGTTCTTAGTTTTGTTTTCTGCTTTTCTTAAGGTCGGGTAGTACTGTGTCTATATACTGTATTTTTTCATCCATTGATAGACAATTCAGTTGTTTTCATATCTTGGTTATTGTGAATCCAATGTCATTCTTTATCCTTAGATTTTTAACCTCTGCTTTTAGGGAAACCCAACTTGGTTTCTGACCAAATTAGTTATCGTAAATAATTAATGAATTACCCTTTTATCAGAGCAGATATACTGAGCTTTAATGATACCTGTACATGTGAGCATATTTACCATCCAAACACCCTTCACATTGGGTCTTGCTTATGTCTTTTTGGAGTCTTTTCATAGTTGAAGTTATGAGATGCTTTGAAATGTGGTCATGTTTAAGACACTACTCAAGTCAAGCAGCCATCATTTGTCTATTCTTGGGCAAATCCTCTGCCAGGTGGGCTGAATGGAGCCAGTCAGTAGGTGGAAGGTGGGAGAACTGCAGAGATTTCAGGTGGGAAATCACAGAGAGGTCATGGCTGAGCATCTCACAGTGAATCATGTGTCTTCTGACTTCCTGCCCTCCTCCTTTGCTACCCAGAGCACCAGGGGAAAGTACTTGCGATGTCTGACTTGACTGCAGAGAGATGGAGACTTCAGTGCAAATCATACACCTTTGTGGATGTTAGGCCTCTAGCCATTTTAATTAGCGTGTAACATTTTAGTAGACCTTTCTGTACTGCTTTGTCTTTGAACATTAACAATGGCCAACAGGTCTTCTCACAGCAGCAGTAAGGATGACTGGAAAGTCTCCTAGATAGGATAATGACATGGGACTATTCTTCATTTTTATCCATGTTCTCAAAACCCTGAGACTCATAATATATTTACATCAGAGAGGAATTTGGTATTAGGTTTGCCTTGGTTATCTAAAGCACAGCTTCTGAACCTGTTTGTCAGGCATTCATAGAATTTTGATTAGCTTTCTGAGGATCCCATAGTCATTATTTTCCTAAGTGGGACATGAAAGAAATATTTCTACCTCGAGAGCTGATTGTTAGTATGACACAGCTGCTGTGTTTAAAGGAGATGACAGAGTATCACTGAAATTGACTGAGCTTCTGAATGTGTCATTAAGAAAACATTGGCACATGAATGGCATGAACATCGCACAATCATTTTAAATCATTCAAGTCATTCAAGTTATATGGCTTAGAAATGTCCATACGCGTGCAGCCCTGCGACATTCTGAGCCACCACTTTGACTTTTTCTCTGTCGTTCTTACTAACATTCTCTCTGTGTGCATTAGCAAATGGCAAGCTGAGGGGAGATTTTTCATGACTGAGCCTGAATACCTGAAAATCAATGTCCACATACTTCAGCGTATGTGGTGGCATATCTTATAACTAACTAAAAAATATCAAACCAACAAAGAATACATCACAGGACCATTTCTTTGCCTTAGAAATAGTTTTTGTTTCATTTGCTTATTCATTCTCGGAACACATGACTCTGCATTCAATTCACTTGAGAAGATTAATGATTCTCTACTGAATGAAACATGTAAATTAGATTCTGTTTGTACCGTAGCCATCTTATTTACTGTATAGTAAATCATATACAGTGATTTTACAGTTTTTCCCAAAGCCTGATGGTTCTCAGACAGGAGGAAAAGAAGGTGATACATATTTTGGGCTTTGTGCCTTGGTGTTTTTCACCTTTATAGAGCACAGCTTAGAGACAGTCAGACCCTAAGAGTGATATTCTCCAGAACATTCTTCTCCCCCCACTTCAGCTTTTCTAGCTCTTTTGACACATCTTTTTATTTCTCTGTTTGCCTCTTCACCCTGCTGAGAGAACCAGTGTGGACCTGTTCTATCGGTCGGTGCAGGTTGGGGTGGCAGGAGAACTCGGCAGTGGTTGTGTAGAGGAAATGTCGCTGTGGCTCCACAACATCTTCACTTGATAACATTTGTCTTGTTCCTTAAACCAGAGGGTCACAAGCCTTTTCTCTTAGGAGCCAGATATTCTAAACTACAAAGGCTGTTGGAGCCACTGTCCTATTGAGGAAAAAGTCAGACACTATGTAGATGAGCGGGCTGGGTTGTGCTCTAGCACTGCTTTATTTATAGATGCTGAAATTTGAATTTCATGTAATCATAATCCATCAAGAAGCAATATTCTTTCAACAGTGCTTCACTCAACCACTTAACAAGGTAAAAACTTGGCGTGCTATACTCGAAGGCCGAGGTGGTGGCTGGGCTTGGCCCCCTGGTACACGGAGTAGTTCAGACAGATGGAGGATTGATGAGGATGGATGTGCTTCATGCCCTCTCTGAAAATTCCATGAATGAAGTGTTGCTAAGTTTTTGTGTTTCTTTGTAATTTCAAGTGCAATTATACTGAACTTACATCATTTAGAAAATGGGCCATCTTAGTTCCATAACAGAATGCTATTAACTTCTTCATATTGCACATTAAGCCATTATTTCTTCCAACAGTATCTTGGTTGTGTTGGACTCAGAGCCTGAGTTCCCAGGAGTAGCTTTAGTTAAATCAGAAACAGCAGTCAGAGCCATCTCAGCAGGAGTCCTCACTGTCCCGCTGTCCCTGGAGCAAGCCGCTCTCTCCTCTTAGCGAGTCCAGGAGTGCTCTGTTGAGGACTCCTGTATGTCCATCCTGAACAGATCCTCCCATGCTATCCCCAGCCCAGCAGGTGGGCCGGGGGTATCCCCTCAGGAAAGTCTGAAATGAGATTGTTTTAGCTTGCTCAGGGTTTCTAGGCTCACAGTGCAAATTATTAAGTATGACAATGAGTAGGACAAGTTTTAGAACAAATTATGTGACATAGCTTGGTGTTGCTCGAAATTCGTTTTCTTGGTCATGTTGTGGGTTCTCAGGGGATATCATGCATGAATAAATGAAGGAGTGGATGAATGAATAAATATATAAATGAGTGTTATAGTGAAGTGACCAGATTCACAGAGGTAATGTCATTTCTGCATGAGGATACATCTGAAAGTAGACAAATAGTGTTCATTATTCATACTTGCATATATACCATCTACTGACTATTAATTTTCAACTTGTGTTTAAGTTGATCTTCCATTAATGCAATTCAGGATTTGCCTGGGCAAATATATTCAATTTTTCACACTGCAGCAAGAAGCCTTAAAAGTAATAGACAAATTTATTTTTAAAAACCAGGACTTTTTTTTTTAAATTCCCAATGAGACATATCTGTTCTTTTCAAACATCAAATGTCATGGAAAAGGACTCAGTGAATGCAGAATTATCCCTGTGTGACACATTGGTTTTCTTGAGATTGTCACTGGTTGAAGGGTTTCTTGTAGCATTTGTTCAGGAAGTCTGAATAATTTGTTGGAAATTTCACTGTATGATCATGAGTATAGACACACTGCTAAGAATGTTGGCTGGATACAGTGTTTTGGTGTGAAATTTGCCACCTGGCTGAAAACAAGGGGACATCTTTGTGATGAGCGGTTTTTGTAGTTGTAGCATGACTCAAAAGTGAGTTTTTGGAGGTGAACGCGACACTTTAATACAAGGCGACAGAGCAAAGAACAGGCTATTTCCTCCTTGCTCACTTCCTGCTTTGTCTTAGCATGTGGCTTTGCTTTAATGTGACTGAGGCTCAGAGACTAGAACAAAGGAAACAGTTTCCTTCTATTTTTGGACCTTCTAAGGGTAGAATGGGATGACTCTGGAGGGCAAAATGAGAGCACATCTGACCCTTTAAAACAGCAGGCATTGGGTTGATGAGTAGATAATCACCTACAATTACCAGCAAATGGATGGCCGACTCAGAGGACTCTGCCAAGAAAAACTGTATTGCGGCTGGTGTTTTCTGTATCCTTAGGTATTTGACTGTATCTTCCTTGTGATCGTAACTCATGATTCAACAGCTGTTCCGTATGATTGAGCCAAATGAAGTTTGATGTAAGTGAAGGTGGGTTGGGAACAGTCGCATGAGAAGAAATGAAAAAACAAAACAAAACAACAACAACAAAACACAAACCTAGGAGGATTGCCATACAGGCGGAGTCAGTAGGGAAACTTACTGAAGATGCGTTCTTCTTCCATCCCTGCCTTCGGGGCACTGCACTGTGAAACTTCCATCAAAAAAACCTGTGCTCTTTCCAGTTTTCATCTCTTTCCAGTTAGTGTATTTTGACTGTTGATGTCTGAGCAGCATCTCCTTATTAGGGTAATAAAGCTTCATTGCCCTAATGTGCTTTTTCACTGTGCTTCTCTTTTTGGTACGCTGATTATGCGTGAGTGGCCACGAGCTTAATTTGGGCACCGGTGGATCCTCCCCTCAAACTTTTATTATTCTAGGCCCTTTTGGGCTCTGTTATATGTGGTCTTGCATTTGTAGACAAATGTCATCTCTCTCCTCGATTTGTGTCATGACACTGAGCTACAAAACAGTTCAAATGAGCAAGAAGCTATTTCAAGTACTTTACACAGGCTTGTTTTGGTTTGTTCAATGTGTTAAAAAAAGATTTTGGGATAGCATCCCTCATGAATATCAGGGGGATTTTATTTAGAGTCTTATGAAAGAATATTTCAGAAGCTACAGGAAATACTTTCACCCTGTGCTCTCTCTCTCTGTCTCTGTCTCTCTCTGTCTCTGTCTCTGTGTCTCTCTCTGTTTCTCTCTGTCTCTCTCTCTCTCTCACCTGTGCTAGTATTAACTTCACTTTGTTTTACTAGTAGATGTCTGCATAAATATATATGTAGATTTTATACATCAAGAAAAATAAAGGAAATAGAAGTCTTAGAGTAGAGAAGAGCACAGGGTTTGCCAGGACTGCAGTGGACATTCAGGAAATGTTTCTTTTACCCTTGTTCCGTGTTTTCTTTCCTGTTTTGGATGTTGCCTTACTCTTATCTTCTGTATGACTACAAGAAGATGGGAGGTGCACAGTGAGACAGCCAGTGCTTTGCAGAAAGAGCCAGGGACAGTAGTGAATCAGGTGGGTACTGTTTGCCTGCACATTATTCTGTAGGCCCCCAAACAAACAAACCACCCTAGAAGTAAAAGAAATTTGTAATGAAAACACCCTTTAGTTTCCTCCCAAACAGTCTCCTGCTATCTCTCATGGTGGTCACCTCATCACCTTGCCATACTTTCTATTAAATTTGCTTTCAGATTTGGACAAATCTCAGTAATTTGAGTAGCTGAAAGAACACAAAAACAAACAGACAAACAAATCAATCAACTCAAAAGGATTAGACTAACAAGATTATAACTAAGTTTTCTAAAACATATTGGGGAGCTCTTGGTTACATGGTTCTCAGGCTATGGAGTAAAAGAGTCTTAGAGATTGAAGCATTTTTGAGTGATTTGGTGAAGCATATCAGGACAGGTGATGAGTCTGTCCCTTAGCTGCCTCCTCCTCTGAACTGCCACTGTTGACATGGGTGGCAATATCTGTTACAGAAAAGGTAGGTTGGGAAAAAAGATACGCTGCTTTATTTTGGACATAATTAAATTCTTACTGAAGTAAACTTTGTGGGGGAAAATAGCAGCTTTTCCTTAAATTTTCCATAGGGTCAATTTTGGTGTCAGGTCACAAGGTGTGTTTGGAGATTATTAATGTAATAGAATTTAGCAATGGCTTAATATGTCTTTAGTTTTGTTCCAGAAGATGATTTTTACTCATTTTGAGGAGTAACCTCAAAATATTCCATTTTTTAGTTTCTACAATGAACTATGCAGTCCATTCTGTGTTACTGCTATGTTTTCATTTACTCAACAAATTAGCCACAGCTATGTAATAGTCACTGTCCTTAGCCCTTGAGTCACAGAGTTGGTTAAAACAACAAGCAAGACCTCTGCTTCTAGACCTTAAATTATTGGTGGTGTGGGACAGAAAATAAGAAAGCAAATAAATTTAAAAACTAAGTAATTACTGGTTATGTTAATGACTCTAGTGGAAATATACTGGGTATAATGATTAATTTTATTTCATGGCATGTTCCAACATTTGGTTAGACTTTAATCTGGATATGTTTATGGGGGTATTTTTAGACAGATTAACAACTGAATCTGTAAACTGAGTAAAGTAGATTTGGGATTTGCTGCCTATCCACTGATTTATTCATGCATTTAATCACTCAGTGAATATTTATTAATGACCTATTAGATGTCAAACACTATTGTAGGCACTGAGGATGAGCAAGAGTAAACAAAAAAGAGTGAAAATTTGGCCCTCAGGTCACATATACCGGAAAGACTGTTATAAGTAGGAATTTCAAACAAATTAGTGAGTTAGTGATAAGTGCTAAAGAGAAATGTATGAAGGGGACATGTAGTGTTGAAATATAGTGTCAAATTTTAGGCAGATTGGATAGGAAAGTCTGCAGCACATAATTTTTGATTTGGTTGGCAAAATTGTTCAAATGTCCAGTCATTTAGAAATGCAGTATCCTTGGTAGAGGCTCCATTTCTCTTACCTGTTTTGATATCCAGTGTGCTGTAATGGAGAGTCAAAACACTGGTGTTAGGAGCAAGGGAAGAGCATTACAATTACACATGTTAAGGGAAAAAGAATGGTGAAAGTGTATTTTAGAGTGTAGGAAACACAGATGCTTATTTTACCCCTCCCAAACTATTTAAAATATTTAATTATGTTGCCACATTCAAGGTTCAGTCTATGGAATAATCGAAGTATTAGTTTCTTAAATAAAAGTTTACATAGATGACAAATTATGTCTATATATGATTATAATTATTTTTGATACTGATTTTTATAAATACGTTGATAATAAAACTGGTAAAAAATTAATTTTAGACCTGTTTACTCCAGAGATAAGTACAAGTTTTCTGTTGAAATACCCAGTTTTTGGAGATGGATTGTTTTGAAGAGAAGCCCGGTCATCTCACTGAATGTCGTCCTGAAACCTGGCTATTTGGGGAATGGATGTTTGAGGCTATAATTTTCAAGATAATATAACTGGGAGACACTGAAGTGGCTCATACAGGACTTGGCCACCATGAAAGACATGCAACGATTCAAAGAGAGGAAATGACTTTTTGTATTGCTCTGGGAACTACAAATTGATATTTGGGCTTCCAAAATCCACTTGGAAATAAATGGGTTCCATTTATCAGTGCAATGGTATGCTGGGAAGTCCATTTTTTTATTTCTGCCATTGATAGGGGATATAAATATAAAGGAGTTTTAAAAGGTGAAAATTCCTTCCTCTTCTTCAGAAAACTTAATAATATGGAGACATTTTGTTGAGTTTATTGTACTTAGTCAATGCAAACAAAATAATCATTTCCCCAGATTCAGTGGGCAATGTAATCCGTAACTTGAGACCTTTAGCTCTAAAAAGCCATAAGCATTAATGGGTCATTAAGAATCTTTTATTCAGGAAAAGAATGACTGTCATCTCTTGGAGGACAAGATTACTTGTGGACCCATGCAGGGAGTAGGAGAGTATTCGCAGGAGCAGTGTTCTCCACCGAGCCCTTCTCCAAGTTTCCTGTGTCCGGTTGATTGCTTTTGCAGTTCACTAGTTTAGGTAATTTGTTACAAATTTTAAACTTCTCAAAATAAGCCAATAGTTTGTGTGGCGTGTGGAGCGGGAATCCCGAGTCCATATCCCTGCCCCAGGGAGATGTGGGAAGAGCTTCCCTGTGCAACTCCGCCCTCTAGCGTCTCCCAGGAACTACAGTTCAGTTCTTGGAATTTGAGGCATGGTGCAGGGTTCCACAAAGTTAAAGATCTTTCTGTATTTTTTCCATCTTAGTTGAAAATAAATTTGACCCAGATTCCATTTATTTAAAAAAGATTGATCGTCTGTTATTTCTTACCTAATTTATTTGAACAAACCTGTCATGTTTTTTTCTATTTGATTAGATTTTGATTTAATTAAAATGTGTTGTGTTTTCTTTATTCCACTTTGCAATTTGGGAGCGTTTACTCTTCATTCTGTTCAGAGATTTTTGGAATAGCCACTTCTTTAAGAACATAAAGCATGTGAACTCAAGAATGTTAAGCTCATTTAAACTTATTTAGGGAGTACATTCATATTTTGATTGCGAGTTGTATATCTGGATGCAGTAAGTATAAGCAGAAGATAATTTATAATATCTAGCGACCTCCATCAAAATATATGTATGTCTTGATGATCAAATATTTTATGCTTTTGTGAACCAAGGCAAAACTCTCTGAGGAGCACCACTTGCAGATTCACATATATAAAAGCAACTATCCACCAATTATTGGCCAAGCTGTACTATTTGCAAGAGAAACAGTGATGGTAGTTTAGCTTCTTTTGTTTGACTTTGAATTTTCAAGGAAGGCATTTTATTTTGCTTCAGGCAGTATTTTTTTAAAAAGGGAATTAGATGAGAAGCCATTTTCATCATGCAAAACTTATGAACTGTATTTGAAAATGAGGTTTTTAATTACTACTGATTATTTTACTAATAGCAAGGCAACTTGCTGGAGGGAGGAATTTTTTCCAAGCAGTTTAAGTTCTTAGTTAATAAGCAGAGAACATTAATTAAGCAGTAACTGTTGAGGTCCTGAGCATCTCCTCGGGCTCTGTCATTGGTGGGCGGATGTGTGGATACTGATTCTCTCTGGTTGGTTGTTAATGCCCAGGAATGCCTCTGTGCCCTAGAAGTGACAACAAAAGGAAGAGGAAAAAAAAAGTGACAAATAATTTTCTCTTTCTAAATGGGCAATATAATTTTATTTTAGAACCACAAGGCACTTCAAAAGCATTCATAATTAGTACTGAACAAACATTATTTGTCCGAAGC
>RJWM01036358.1:0-18211 GCA_004363535.1 Dasyprocta punctata
GACCCCGTCCCCTCTCACGGTCACGGTCCTCACAGTGAGACCCCGTCCCCTCTCACGGTCACGGTCCTCACAGTGAGACCCCGTCCCCTCTCACGGTCATGGTCCTCACAGTGAGACGCCGTCCCCTCTCACGGTCAGGTCACGGTCCTCACAGTGAGACCCCGTCCCCTCTCACGGTCACGGTCCTCACGGCGAGACCTCGTCCCCTCTCACGGTCACGGTCCTCACGGTGAGACCCTATCCCCTCTCACGGTTACGGTCCTCACGGTGAGACCCCGTCCCCTCTCACGGTCACGGTCCTCACAGCGGTTGAATATTGGTACTGTGCCTCCTGTGGGACTGGGTAGTGTTGAATGACACGCCTGCACCGTGTATTTCATGGGTGTCCAAATTATTAGGGTGATTACCGGGATCAGTACAGTGGTACCTTGTGTTTATCAGGGGCGTTTGGGCAGGCACGAGGTGGGGTCTCTGACAGAGGTGTCCGCAGGCAGAGCCCCTGTGAGGAGTGCAGTTTGCCATGCTGGCTGTTGAGCTCCAGGCAAAACCTGGAGAGGTCTCAAGCATGGACACGGTCACCCACACTATGTAGACATCATGCAGTCCTGATTCACCACCTCTGGCAACGCTGCCAAATATGTGCTGCATCTGGAGATGAACAGTCTGAGACCAGAGGACACAGCCATATATTACTGTGCAGAAGACTCGGTGAGGGGACATCAGTGAGAGCTCAGAACCATGAGCCTTAGAGCCAGCAGGGGGCACTGTGGGTCCACTGAACCCTAGAAACCTCCCCAGGAGCAGGTGCAGAGAAAGAAGCTGAGAGCGAGAGCTGCTGTTAGCCTCTGTGAGTTTTTCTGTCTCGGCATCAGATGACCTAAGGACAGCTGAGGTGACAGATTAAGACACACGAGCCACATGGACATTGAGAAATGACCTGTACATGGTTTCTCAAGGCGGTGATGAGGTGACCGCCTCACACATAGACCACTGTCCCACAGATGTGACCATGGACAGCACATTCACATTCACGCTGAAAGCCACCTCCGTCTCCTCTCCCTGCTCCACACATCAACTGGACCGGCATCGGCACGGATGAGTCTCTGTTTAAGCACCAAGAGTTCCTGTTTCTGGGGTGATGGCCCAGGAGCACCTGCTGTTAACAGTGCAGGATGAAGATGTCTCCTAGAACACACCGCAATCCGAGAGGCCACCACCTCTTCACTATTGATCCTTCTGATCTCAAGCTTCCTGCAGATCCCTGAAATCTCTAAAACTTATCGTGAGTTTTCTTCTGACATCTTCCTATGTATCATTCCATGTCCCTTCACGATTGTCGGGATGTCATTTTCAATTAGACAGCTAGGAAACGTGACTCAAAGAAGAGTTTAAAGTTGGACTTTGATGGTGATTCCGACTAATTCTCCAAACTGTAAAGACAGAAACTTAACTTATGTACTCAAACGTATAAAATCTGAAAAAATATTGGTATGGTTTTATGGGCCTATGACACCACATAAAAACATAGATTGAACAATTACATAGAAATCTGGAAACAGGAAGGTCCATGATCCCTGGTGAGCTGTGGTTTCTGGCACAAAAGTAGCTCAAGAAACACCCCAGAGGGAACCCTGAGGGGAGGTGATGAATGTTTGCAGGATAACAGAGGAGCAGGGAGAAGGTGAGGGCTCCCAGTGGACGCACACCAGTAATGTTTCCTCCGGAAGCTACCAGACACTCTCGGTGAGGAGCCAAATAGATTCCTTAGTGCTGGAGCAGGAGGAAGGGAGGAATGATGAGGGAGAAATGGACTTAGGTGCTGCTCCAGACAGACACACAGGAAGGGACTTGTCTAGACATGTATTTACTTGGAGGAAAAATATTCTAATTTCAGATTGAACACCAAGCCTTCAAGTATGACATCAAGGACTCAAAATAGTCCATAGAAGACACAAATGAAAGCAAAGGAATTGTCCCCCAGAAAGCAGCAGAGGACAAGCTCAACAAAATTAACCCAACAGCCGTGAGTCACAAACATAGGAAGCCATAGAGATTTGACCATGAGAATGCAGAATCCCCCATGTTCATGCACCCCAGTGTGATGAGAGTCGGTTAGAGTTGAAGGAGCTGAAGGAGCCAGGTCCATCTGAGAGGAGAAATAATGAAACCACAGACAGCAGAGGAGAAGACAGGAAGCTCTGCCTCTGCCCCTGCAAGACCCTTCTGAGTGCCCCCCAGGGTCTGACTCCTCTCCACTTGGTGCCCCTTGCAAGGCTGATTATCCCCTGGAATTTCAGTCACACAGGTGTGTCTATGGGGTCATCTGTGTTTGCATAACCAGCAAGACACATGCACTCCTTTAGAGAACTGGCATTACACTTAGACTCAGGGGCAAGTGTGTCCATGACTGACGGAGTGTGAAGTAATAAAGGGAAGAGAATAGCATCTGTGTCCCACCAGGACCGCACTGTGTGCTTCCTGGTGTCACAGCATCCTGCAGAGACTGAGTGCCCTAAAGAGAGATGAACCAGCTGACTAAAATTGCAGACTCCACATCAGCAGCATCAGTGGGCAATGCTGATGCCCCCAGTCTGTCCTCTCCAGGTTTTCCGTTACACGGATTGGATTTCAGGGACCTCTGAGTGGACCCACAGCCTCCTCTGAGTGTCCTCATCTGCAGCACCTGGGTCATGTTTCTGAGCTGTACCATGGGGTCCTGATATCCAGACATGGAATTTGGTGGATGTGAGGTCCAGGGATCTCCAGGTGGGGACACTGAAACACTCTTTTATGGAAAGTCTTGGAGTCCATATTGCAAGGTCACTGTGCAGCCTTGAGAAACCTACCTCATAAATGCTGTCCATTGTCTGGTCTTCCTGAAGAGTAGGAGGCTCAGTCAAGAGGACCCCATCTCCAGGGCATTGTGAGAAGGTCAGAGTAGTCCTCAAGGGGCCTCTGAACCCAGTTTACTCATTTCCCATTGGCTGGGGACACTGTGGGAAACACCCTGGGAGCTAGACTGGAACATGTGTGCAAGGGGGAGGGAAGCAGGGAGCTCAGGACCCACTCTGCACAGCTGCAGCCTGGGAGCAGGTGGCTTCCTGGGGCAGGGTCCTCCTGGGCCTGAGTCTTCTCCTTTCAAAGCTCCAGTCTAGCATTGGAAGTTTATAAAGGGGGCACATGCTTGAGAAATGTCCTGTTTGATGGGGTGAGTTTCCCTAATTAAAAAACACAAGAGGAGCCACTTACAGGGCTTCCTAGTACACAGACTATCTCAGAATTAATAAGGTAGAACACAGAAATGAATTTTCTTTACTCAAATGAGACTCACTTGTCCCAGTGTTTCAATTTAGTGTTTCCCTTAGGTCTTGGTGTTGACCTCAGACTGAGTGGGCGGCACAGTGGTGGGAGGTAAGAGAAAGTGGCAGAGGCATGATCTACATCAGCAGTGGAGAACATGTGCTGGGACCAGCTGTGCACACCATTAAACCCTCTAAAGTGTTCACCATCACCAGTCTACGTGAATGAGATCAATGGTTAATGTTAAAGAACAATGTAAATAACTTGAGATGTTGTAAAACTAAATTATGTTGTGTGAACATGGGAATAAGACCCAAACATAAAACAAAGTCTTTTGGAAGATTCTGGAACCCGAGGCATTAAAATCCCCATTCAAATCCTATCCTGGATAGGATCAGATACACAATGCCATACCACACATCTCATTGCCGTTCTGAGGACCCAGGTTCTTTCTGTTGAACAGATGCGACCTCAACAACCCAGACAGGTGGTAGAGAAACCATCCCAGGAGGTCTGGCTGTTATCAGAGATGTCTGTTCGTCTCTCTGTGTCCTCCTTTGGGGTGAGTAGAGCCCCTGTCTCAGAGTCAACAAAAGACTTGCTTGGTACTTGAAGGAAGCAGCATGGGGTGAGTTCTCCTGCTTAGCATCACAGACAGTGATAGCCCAGAGGAGGCCCAGAAGTCTTGCAACCATTAAAACTAGGATTTGCTCTACAAACATTGTTCTGTGAAGGCTTGATTGTCAGTGGAATGGGTTCTGTCTGCCCAGGGTCCAGGAGGAAGGAGGCAGGGGACACATTTCCTCAGATAAGTACATCAGCCCGCAAGCATCACTGTAGCAGGGCCCATGTGCCATGTAGCCCACTTCACAGGCTGGCTCAGGTCTTGAGCTTAGAAGGGCCCTGCATCATGAATATGCAAATAATGTGAGATTGTTTTGGGAAATACAAAGATGTCTGTGCGCTAGATCATTCCACAATCACCACACGCCTCTGCAGAATCACCCAGAGCACAGCTCCTCACCATGGACTGGACCTGGAGAATCCTCTTCCTGGTGCTTGCTGCCACAGGTAAGGGGGTCCCCCCTCTCAGGCTGAGGTGGAGACCAGAGCCTGTCAGTGCCCCATGCCTGTCTCCTCTCCACAGGTGCACACTCCCAGGTGCAGCTGGTGCAGTCGGGGGCTGAGCTGAGGAGTCCTGGGGCCTCAGTGAAGGTCTCCTGCAAGGCTTCAGGCTACACCTTCACCAGTTACTGGATCAGCTGGGTGCGGCAGAGACCTGGACAAGGTCTAGAGTGGATTGGAATGATCTACCCTGGTGATGGTGATACTCGTTATGCTGAGAAGTTCCAAGGCAGGGCCACCATCACCGCAGACAAAGCCTCCAGCACAGCCTACGTGGAGCTGAGCAGTCTGAGATCTGAGGACACGGCCGTGTATTACTGTGCGAGACACAGTGTGGTGACCACATCCTGTGTGTGTCAAAAACCCTGAGGAAGGAGCAACTGCTTAGATGATGAGATGACAGAGATGATGAGACTCAAGGTTTGTTAAAAGATTGGTAAAGTAACTGAGGATATGAATGATAAAAACAAGAACACACCCTAATTTTATGGCATCATTGCATGGGTGTCCATCACCCTCCATTCAAAATACAAGCAGGAAACAAAGTTCTAGACTAATAAGGTGACACAGCTATTGCCAACAAGGTATTTGTATGATGCATGCAGTCATGGTTCAGTTCGTGAACTTGAAATGTTCCACATTTCTGGGAAATGCGGCTGTGTTCGTGTTTATTTGGGGAAGATGGCCATGGTTGTGTTAAACCGGATGTGGAGTTCACAAAAGGAGGCAACATTTTCTAGAATGCTTCTGTTCATAATCTGAATTGTTTGTGGATGGAAGTATTCATGAACCAATGCATTACTGTATTTCAAAACAATCTGAAAAATTTTTCAGTCATATTACACCATTCACTTTAGCTTGTAAAAATGGCCAGATTGTCTATCAGAATGTCTCTGCTATTTCTACTAAGGAGAATTTACTTTAGCGTAGGTTTATGTTCACAGTAAAATTGATTAGAAACTAGAGAGAGTTGCCATGAGCCTGCACGACTTGCATGTCCAACCTGTCCAACCTGCCACTCTGCCCACTCCTGCCCTGCAGCCCTTCTCTATTCCAGTGGTTGGACCCACAGTGAGACACCATCTCCTCCAGTACTCAGAATGCTAACATGGGTTCCTCCCCAGTGCTGTGTGTTCTGCGTGTTTGTACAAGTGTTTAATGACAAGCTCCTATCACAGGTTTCATGTGTGTCTAAATTACTTAGGTGATTACCGGAAGCGGCCCTGTGGGACACTGGGGTGATAGGTGGGCATTAAGGGGGCAAGGGGTAGAGTCTGTGAGAGAGGAGTCTGCTCAGCAGAGCACTGGTGAGGAGCCCAGGTGGCCAGGCTGGCTGTTGAGCTCTTCCCTGAGAAATCTCCTGGGGCTTCCCCTATATAGTTGGCTGATGCTAATGGTTCAAATGCTTCATTTTTGGAGACCTTCTCCGGATGTCCCAGCCATGCCTACAAGCAATCTTCATCCCCTGGGGAGACCTGAAGGGGATGCAGCTGGTGGAAGGATCCTCACAAGGTGCACGAGAACATCACATTCAGGGCAGTTGTGTGAACGCCTCACATTCTTTTGATCCATTGTTGACTTCACCTCTATGAGAAATTCCCAAAGAGTCTTCACAGTGGAAAAACCATTTTCCTACCCCACCAGAAGGGAATAATGGTCCTTACAATTCTGAGGGTTTTGTTTGGTCCATGTTTTCTTCTTAGCATTTCTAAAAGATGTGCATCACGCAGTTTTCTAAATATGTTTTCTACAAACCATATTGGCAAAAAAATTTATGGAGCCCTAAATACACTGTAAAATGTGTATTTCATCTTGAGGGATTTTCTTTTCTTCTGTCTTAAAAGTTCCTGTGTAGTTTCAGAGTTTAAATGAAAGCATGTTCAACATTGGTTGAACCTTCATTTCACAAAGGTTCCAGGAAATTCACATCGCAGTGTTGCAGCAAACTGCAGCAATCGTTTATTTTGTTTCTGAAAAGTGACTTAAAGTGTAGATTATATATTTTTTCATCACACAATGATAACTATGTGTATAAATTTGCTAAATTTAGCTATTATGCAATGTGTATGTACTTAAAAGCGTCAGAGGATTTAAAGAGATTTCAAAAGTGAAAATTTCCCGTCTGACTGTTGCAATAGCATTGCATTTAAATAAATATTCTTAAATACTGATAATTGAATTATTGTCATATTATATGTGATAACCTCTGTAATTTTGTTCATCAATTTGTAACTACAACAAAAACTGGACAATCTTAGTATATGTAGAAAATGTGACTACAGAAAAAAATAAATAAAATGCTCAGGAATGATAATTTCCAGAAACTCAAAGAGCAGTAGCATCTGTCAGATATCTGAGAAAAAATAGTTCCTAAATAATCACAATATATAGGTTCATTTTATGTTACATTAACATAATACATGATAGCTAAACACCCACAACAAAGCAATATTTTCAGGGTATTTATAACAATTATGTTTTTAGTTGTTAAAATAATTCCATAAATAACCAGTATAACTTTTATCTCAACTTTCTGTCCCAGGAAAAATATCTTCACTAATTGCTTCATTAATCCTCTTGATGTTGAGATGAGCACATGTATGGAACATAAATTTGAAAAGCAGAGGAAAGACACGAGGGTCTGGAAATCAGTTTCTAAGGATGCTTTGAAAGAGAATAGCAGGGCTAAGAACTGGTGATCCTAACAAAAGTCCATATTTCCAGCAAAAGAAAGAATGAAAAAGGAGAACGACTAGGTCAAGGCTAGTATAAACTACAAAGTAGCTCTTCCTCTGAAAATAATAATAATAATAATAATAATAATAATAAACAGCAATGAAAAAATGTTTGAGAGCTGCAGGGTGTCACACACTGTAATGCAGGGGCACAATAGGTGGAGTCGGGAGGATCTCTGTGCATTTCGGGCCAGCCTGGGCCATATAATAAGTTAAAGGTAAAAATGTGTCCATGATATGATATGCAAGATGTGTAAAGTTTGAATTTCAGTAACATTGTTACCATACGCATGGTGTTAGTAATGCATAATTATTCAAAAATGAATATTCACCTTAAAGCAAGTATTTTGAGTTTAGGAATGACAGCCAGAGAACAATAAGAGAAGTTGAACCTAGAAAGGGGATGATCACACAGCAGCTGCACAGGGTCATCTGGGGAAAACACATGGGTTCCTTCTCTTCTCTAATGATTAGAAATGTTTCTTTGAGTTAAATACAGGACACACATCTTTCTATCCAGTTTCTGCTGGATCTGGCGTAGGGTGTCTTAGAGCAGGAGGCAGATGGACCTCTCAGGACCACAGCAAATGACAGTGAAGCAAGCTCTCAGGCAGCGTGTCTGGCATCAGTGAAGAGAGATCACGGAGAGGAAGAGGGAGCTGCGTTCACATTAGTCCTGAGGGAGCAGCAGCCAGAGCCTGGATGGGAGGTGAACTGTGGGGCTGGGACACAGGAAGGGAGAAGGTCCTGGAGGGAGGCAGAATGTGAATCAGAAAGATGCACTTATCCTCTGCCCTGCTTCTCCCATTCCTCTGAAATCTACATCCACTACTCACAGTGCTAAACCATGCTTCAGGAGAAAAGTTTTCTCTCAGCAGCAGAAAAGGACCAGAAACACCCTGACCTCGGACGCTCCATCATTTAAGAAGGAAAATTCCCACATGCAAACTTACCCCCCAACTCTAGGTTCCAATTCCCTACTTTAGCCCACAGAGCTCACAGCTGTCTCCTTCAGAAGGGCTGAGGCCTCTGGGAAGGCAGGGATGTGTTCTAGAAGATGACGTTTTGGGGTATTATTCTGCACCTTGTGTCAAGTCTGCAAAGTGAGTGTCCTCAGTGTTAAACATGGGTCCCTGGGAAGAACATGAAAGCTGGTGACTAACAGGATTGTCTTATTCACAGCTGCAGCTACAGGAGTGTGGACCTGGCCTGCTGAAGCCCTCACAGCTCCTGTCCCCCACCTGCTCAGTCTCTGGATTCTCCATCACGACCTGTGGTGGCCGGATTCGTTAGACCCAAAGAAAGATCCTGCAGTAGATGGGGACTTAAGCTACAGTGGTGTCACTGGTGGAGCCCCTCCTTCAAGAGTCCCATCTCCATCTCCAGAGACACAGCCAAGAACCAGATCTCCCTGGAGCTGAACTCTGTGGCCACAGACAGTGCAGCCATGTACCACTGTGTAAGAAACAGTGAGCCGACCTCAGTGTGAGCACAGACACAAACCTCCCTGCACGAGTGCTCAGGACCAGCAGGGGGCGCTCAGCACACACTGGTATAGGGATCCAACTTCATGGTAGAGAAGGAGAAAAGCACAGAAAGTCCTCCACTTGCTCAGCATCATCTTCAGTAGTCCCAGCTACAGAGATTCCAGGGATCTTTTGTGTCTGTGGTCACAGATTATTATGTTTTCTTGGATTCAGGCTTTTCTGATTTTTCCTTTCTGACTCATTACATGTGACTCAGAATTTTTTAAAATGAAACTTTTTTAACATAACTGATTGCACAGTTTTATTAGTTTATTTTATGTGTAGAAACTTTAGCTGTGAAAATGATTTCCTGCTGACTGAAAGTCTGCGCTCCTCCCTCAGCCTGATCTCCAGGGCGTCTCATCCTGTAGGGCTCCTCCCAACCCTGGCAGAGGTGCAGCCTTTTACTCTGAATAACTGGACACCATTCTGTGCGTCAGTCTGGTTGCTCACACATTATTGGAGCTCTTTAGTTCTCCAGCCCTAAGAATATCAGGCAATGCCCTGGACCCTTTGTGCTGATTCCACTCTGGTGAGGCGTCTCCTGGCATCTGGTGGCTTGACACTGAGAGTGCTGTCCCACACTTTAAAATTTCAGTAGCTTAGTTGGTATAACAAGAGTGCCTGTCACTTCTTCCATCTTCCTGCTCCTCGTCAGCACCAAAAACAGACAGGTAGCTCTCTCAGGGAAGCAGGGCTGCACCCATAGCAGCCCCAGGCCTGTGCGTCCTGAGCTCACCTCCTGTGCACCAGCTTGAGGAGAGAACACAGAGAACAAGCCCAGCACTTGCTAGGACAGGTGAAGCTGCCCACCATGACATGTGGAGTCAGCCGCAGGGCATTAGACCCGGCCCTGAGATAGACCCCACCATGCACACCTGGAGGGGGAGCACAGACCCCATGGACCTTGAGCCCCACAACCCCATAGCAACACCCGCTGAGCCCCTGGTTTTTGGCTCATCAGTAACACAGCACCAGTGCTCCTCCCTGACATTTAACCTCAATTCAGACCATTTTACGAGACACTGTGTTCACCAACAGAGTACATAATTAATCAACAAAACCAGTAATATTAAAAAATATTAATTAAGAAATATCAAAATATTGTGCTAAAAATGAAAATAATAGCTATAATTAAAGAACAGAAGAAGAAAAACTACACACATTCAGGAAAATCATTTCATCTGCAGAAATAATAGGAATTTCTCATGAAAATACATTAAAATCTCAAAGCAAATGGGAACGTTTGGCTGAAACACAGATGAAGGTAATGAAATACAATTATTACTGAGAAAATCTTTTAAATTCAGAATCATCAATAGTTTTAAATTTAATAATAGAAACATATTTCTTGTGTATACTAAATTAAAGTCAGGCAGAATGATCACAATGCTGGCAAATAAAATAGATATTCATATACAAGATTTACTACTATATATTTATGTGTTGAATGCAATATTAAATATTGATTTCAATGTGAAATTACTGCAGTTTAAATCAGATGAATTGAGGCAGTCTCTCACTCACAACCATCTAACTCTACACAGCACCCATCCTTATTCCTGTATCCACAGTCCTAAGCAAGGTGGGGAATAAAATAACAAAAGCTTAGAGATCATCGATGCTCTGGGCTGGAGCACATGTGTGTTGGATCTCCTAGCCTGGCCTTTGGGTCACCTTTACCCTACTCCAGCCTCATCACAAGTTCATATGTATGCATCACGTGTCATAAATATATTTCAGGTCACAGTGAACCCCGAGACAGGAGTACATGCTGAGAGCTCATACGACGACCCAGCACCTTGTCAAGCTTTCCTGTCGATCCTGCCTACAGATTCCTCTCTGGTCTTTAGATTCACAAAGCCTGTGCTCGCTTGGGCAGCACATATTATAAACTCCCAAAGCCTGAACTATTCACCCTTTCTTTGTTGCTGTGGCCCTGTGTGCAGTGTTTTTCTATCACCGCTGGGGCCTTTTTCTGTCTATTTCTTGTCTCATGGAGGCACGGGCTCACTCTGAGCACAACTTTCCTTGATCTTCAATATATGGAGCTGCCTATTAATACAGGGTATATTCTGGCCATTTTTTTAATCATACACGAGATTCTGGATTATTATAGGCCCACTCCACTGCAACAAAACATTAAGAGAAACTAACTATAACCATGTGTCTGGTACAGTGCATCTAAGGCTTGTGGTTCTGCAAAACACTGAAGAATGAAGTTGCCAACCAAAGAAGGAGGTTAGGAAAGTTTCATTGGAAAGAGCTCCTTGACGTTCAGCAGGGATCCTGACTAGGTTGCCATTTGGATACTCAATTTAGAATTATTTACATGTAAACAGGGACCAGGAATTGCTTGATTGTTTAGTGCACCCCTTTCATGGACATCTCTGTGAAGTTAAAGAAATGACCAGTTGGAATTTATGCCCAATTCTTCTGGATAGTATTTACAGTCAACTGGGACCTTTGAAGGAACTAGGTATTTAGCATTATCATTTCCTCAGAATCTTTAGGAGAGGGTGGATTGCATTCCATGTTACAGAAAAATTCATTATTTTAAATCCCTCAAAATCCAGGAGTACACTGGTGGTGTTACCTCTCCTAAAGAGGGAGGCACTATATTTCCTTTTGCCTGAGAAATGTTCATCCCTGGTCAAAGTGCTAGTACACTGTGTATACATTTTTTAAAAATCCCATTAATATGACTTAGTTCCCTACTCTCTCCAGCCCTTCCAGCAGCTGCTTCACTCCTATGCCAATGAAATAAATTAGGTTCTACATTTCTATACCACAGCCAAAATATGTGAATTTAACATAAACTGATTTAAAGTGAGTAGGAAAGGGCTGTCACAGAAAGTGGCGTGGTACAGTGTACAGATTCCAAGATCACCTAGAAACACTAGAAAATATGGTTGATAAACAGCACCATAGGCTGACTCCTCTTTATAGATTTGGACAGAATTCTGCAAATCGTAACAATAGAAGTCACATTTTTAGCAAATACATGCAGAATATATTCCAGGATAGATATTTTTAATTTATTATTCTTATGATTATTTATTATTATTTTCAGTGCATGTCTTCATTAAACAGTGATTACATTCCATGCTGAGATTTGTTACATGAACAAAAAATAACTTAATTATTTTTACCCCTCAAACCCTGTCTTTTGATCCAGTTCCCACTTGACAAACATCTATCTCCTTTTTCCTGTTATTTGTTCTTAATTTGCTGTTTATTATATTTTGGGTTTTTCAAATTTAAAAGAAAGTTTGCATTAGAACTTCTTTACAGCACAATATGCTTACTTCTATTTTAGAAAGCAGGTGTATGTACTTATAATAAGTTGATTCCTTTTATTCCTCTTACCTCTTCTTCCTCCCTCCATTTAGATTACAGACAAAAACATCCGACATGTCCTGATGTATATAAAACGGGTTGGAATGATACCAAGAATTTACTTCAATCATAATGAATAAAACATAAAACCAATAATAGAAAAAATACAAAACAAAAGGAAAATGCACTAAACACAATGCTGTGTCTGGGAAAAGATCAGCAAACTGCCTGGCATTTACCTTCATTGAGTAAGGAGCATGTAAAAGAGGATGAAATTACCAAATTTAAATAAAAAATGCAATATTTCTTCTGCTTCTACACCAAAATCACTTGATATCAATACAAGATGAAAAATGAATAAACACACTGGACCCAAACAAACTTGTGAATAAAGAGATAATTCACAAATAACTCGAGTGGTGTAAGTCCTTCACAATTAGCATTACAAGTGAATGCTAAATAATTTGTGGTGCAGCTCTAATTGTCCCTGGCTTGTCTACAGAGGCTGAATTAGATGTGGTTCTCCAGAGAAGCCGAGATAAACAGGATGCGTAGCTACAGTACATGGAAAGAGACGTTTCTTCAGGAACTGGCTCTCAGGACCACGGAGGCTGAAAGTCCCAGCTCTGCTCTGCGGGCTGCAGGCAGAGCCCCGGGAGCCGCAGGTGCGGGCAGCGCTGGCAGCTGTGAGCTGCAGGATCCCTGCTGCCTGGTGGTCCTGGTGGTTTGTTCTGTGCAGCCGTCTCCTGAATAATGAACCTCGAACACATGATGGAAGGGAACCTCTTTTTCTCAGAGTTCATTGATTTAAATGTTCAGTAAATCATCAAAACTCAGCTAGGTGACACTGTAGGGGTTCTGCAATTAAAGGGAAAATAAAGGGACATGTGCATCAAGGGTCAGAAAAATGGCTGCCCCCTGGCCAGCGTAAGCAAGCAGCTTTTGTTAAGATAAAGAACAAAGAAACTCACATTGCCCGTGCTTCAATTATGTAACTCGTTTGCTCTTTGTCCTTATGGGACCTCGTGTTTTTATCTTGGGGTTGGGGGCATGTTTCAAGGCCTACACCTCCTACCAAAACACTGTCAACCAGATGTGTCTGGGACAAAATGGAGTCAGTGTGGCCTCTCTACATCTTCCCCTTTTTTCCTCAGTTTAGGTTTTCTTACCACATTGGAAGCTGATATTTTAGGTGTGAACATTTTGTATAGGAATGGGATGCATTGTACAAGGCATCCCAGCCCAATTAAACAGATGAGGACAGCGGCATAATAAAGACACACTTGTTTTAGCCAGTTGATATCTGGTAACCATCCCGTAAAGGAATTCCATAATCCAGTGTTGAGTCTTGGGACACATGTGTCTGTTTGGTAAGTTTTCATAAATCATGAAGTTTCTCATTAATGGATTTACTTTCATCAGGCAAATTAAAACAGCACATTTGAGCAATTTCATTGCACTCATGGTGATGTAATAGAAGTAGGTTATCAATTGCAGGGTGATTATCTAAAATAGCTTGTCAGTGCTCAGTTTGTTCTTCGTTTAATAACGCCCAAGCTGTGGAAGCATGATTAATTTGTCTTCCCATGAGACAGGCTAGCGCATTAGCATTGCAGTTGGCCCTGGCTGCCAGGTCAGGGACACCAATCAAAACAATAGCTAAAGCAAAAATTTCTGCTTTGGCTACCAGGCTAACAGAAAAGTCCTCACATAGGTCAGTAAGACTAGTTGTAGACCATTTGGTGTGAGACTGTAGATTCAGGAGAAGGCAACAATATAGTAAGGTGGCTAAGGCAATATTTTGTGTTATGAGATAAGTTTGTAGGGATGTAATTGAAGGCATACTCTTCACATGAAAAGAACCATCCAGCAGGGAGATGAACATGTCCATTTTCATACAATATTGGTTCATAACCAGAACAAGTCCAAGTACTATTAAGAAGGTAAAGACATCAAATGATACAATTTTCAATACAAGCGTATGAGGCATTTGAAATGGCCACATATGGAGTGAACATTTAATCAGCATTATCAGGTTTTTTAAGGGTGGGAGTGCACCAATTTGGAAAGTCAGCATATGTTACAATTTAGTTTGGAATAGTGGAGAAAATGACACAATTACTTAGAGAGGTGGGGTCCTTGCATACTGGAATCAGACAGGACCCAAGGAAGTATTTCATTTCTATCTTTTGAGTGAGACAGAAATGAGAGACATTAGCTATTTTTGCCAGTTGAACACAAATATTGTATTCCAATCTTTCCTTGAGGTCATGGGACTCTAAGTTCCCCACGATGGACTGCAAAATACATAGAAACAGAATACAAGCAAGCATTAAAGAGTTCATTGTCAATGTGGTAAATACCACCACAAGAAATTTTTTCAGCAGTTTGTTCCTCTTCAGATGCCTGGAGCAAGTCTTGTGCAGACTGGATCAGCACCTTTATATCACCCCAGGTCACCAGCTGAGTGGTTGTCCTCCTGGGTCGCTTCCGAGGGGGCCGGGCTTGATTCAGGGAGAGGCAAAACTGGAATTGGGTTGTGCAGCCTGTGGTGCCAACTCATTCCATGCAGGGCGAACACAATGAGCAGGAATCCACATGGGGCCTGTTGGGGATAACACAGAAGGATCCCCTCCTCCCCAGGTCAGCAAGGGCGCTGGCAGCTGACAACCTGGGTCTGGGGGTGCTTTGTGTAATGCAAAAGGCTTTGGTAGACGTTCATCTCAGTGAAAATGTATTCGAACCGAGGAAGAAGAAAGTTTTGTTGCAAAAGACAAGTGATTTAAAGTAATCAGCACCATAGACAGAACAGAAGGAACCTGTGCTGGGGGTGCATTTCCCCCTTTAATTGTTTAAAGAGAAGAGTGTTGAGTGTACGATGAGCTCGTTCAATGATAGCTTGACCAGTGGGACTGCAGGGGATGCCAGTAACATGGCAAATCTGCCATGCAGAACAAAAGGAAGCAAAAGCCTGTGAGGTACAAGCCGGACCATTGTCAGTTTTAAGAGAGGGAGGTGCATCCGTGAGTGCAAACGCGGACAGGAGATGTTGAATTACAGGTCGGGTAGATTCTCCAAGCAGCGATGAAGCCCAAATGAAGCCAGAAAATGTATCAACAGAAACGTGAAGGAATGAAAGAGGCTTTAAGGGGCAACAATGTGTGACATCTGTTTGCCAAAGGTCACGAGGGTCAGCAGCAACACAGGGAAGG
This sequence comes from Dasyprocta punctata, assembly GCA_004363535.1. Lineage (NCBI taxonomy): Eukaryota > Metazoa > Chordata > Mammalia > Rodentia > Dasyproctidae > Dasyprocta > Dasyprocta punctata. The sequence goes on from RJWM01036358.1 coordinate 15,238, forward strand.
GGGTGAGGGGTGGCAGTGCAATGTGAGCAGGTGAAAACGATGGCTTTAGCTTCAGAGAGTGAAATGTGAAACAATTTATGTGAAGAACGAGCAGATTGATGAAAAAAGGCTCGGTTTTCTCTGGCATCATTAAGGAGAGGGCAGGGCATGCATAGTGCTTGATCATCAATAGTATTACCTTGTTGTAAAAAAGCTGGGCAGGGGTTGATGGCTGTGAATATGTAAAAGTAAGAGAGGGGCATGAGGAGCACAAAGAAGAGCCTGTACATGTGAAAAAAGAGACACTAAGTGTGAATCTATTGTCGTGGGAGAGATAACAGCAGAAGATAAGTGTAGGACAACATTATTGCATATAGAGTCAGTAACTGAGTTAAGGGCTTGGGTTCAAAAACCTTGCAAAGCAAGGATAACAGCAGACAGACAGCTCACTACATTGAGCAGAGGTTTGTGGTAGAGAATACAGGTGTTTCCAAGTATTATCAACAAAATAAGTTACAATTTCACGATGCGGGGATCCATCAGTGCAGACAGTGAGGGCACCCTTTAAAGGGGTGCTAACTAAACAAGTGTGAAGAGAAAAGGGAATTAGGGTAAACAGAGACAAACAAGGACCATGGGGCACATGGAGAGAAATGGAACCAACACAGTCCACTGTTGAGTCCCTGTTCAGGCGCCAGATGTAGGGGTGCTGCAAGCAAAGGGAAAATAAAGGGGCACACACACCAAGGGTTAGTGACATGGCTGCCATCAGGCCAGCATGAGCAAGCAGCTTTTAGTGAGAGAAAGAATGAAGAAACTCAGACTGCACATGCTTACATTGTGTAACTTGTTTGCTTTTTGTCCTCATGGAACCTCATGAGTTTATCTTGGGCTTGGGGGATGTTTCAAGGCCTACAGCTTCTACCAAAGCACTGTCAACCAGATGTGTCCTGGAAACAATGGAGTCAGTGTGGCCTCTCTACATGACACAGTCCTCACAGAGGCCCAACAGGCTGACCAACAAACACCACTAACACAGCCCCTCCTCTCACTGTCAGGCACAGCTCTGCTATCTGGTACCACACAGGGGTGCAGAGTCAGCCTGGACACAGCCACTTCACCGACAGTGTATGGTCTCTCAACAGAGGAATTGAGACCTTTTATTTAATCGAACAAATACCACAAAAATGAGTTTATGAGTGTCAGTAGAGAAACACTGACATTTACTCCAGAGTTTTACAGGAACAAGCTATGCTTTGCACGAAACAATAAATGGAGCCAAGATTTCAAAAGTGTATGCAGTGGCCATGAGGACTGAAGGGAACGTGTACACTGTCACTACCATGGAGGAAATCCTAAGAGGACAGAGTTACAATATACACACTCCGAAGCCTCAGATTTAATATTTATTTATGTATGTATTTATTTATTTATTTATTGGTACCAGGGATCAAACTCATGACCTCACTCTTGCCAGGCAGTCACTTACACCACTGAGCTAAGTCCCCGACCCTCAAATTTAAAATTTAAACGAAAACGTGAGCCAATAATATAGGCTACAACACAAATGTACCTCCAACTCTGGTCTCTGGTGTTCAGAGTTCTAGTATATATGTGCCGAGAGACACTGAGAAGCCTGCGCTGGCCAGAGACCTGTGAGTGGAGTTTTCCGTATCTGATAGATCAGGTGTAATTCATGGAACCTCTGCTAATGCACTCGAAGTGCTTTATACCCTGTCTTGGTTACTTTTCACTCATTGCTGAGACAGAATACCTGACACCAAAAATTAGGGAGGCAAAAGCTTATTTCTTACAGTTCTTGGAGGTGTCCATCAATATTCAGCTGGCTGCGAGGCAGGGCGGTGTGGCCGGACAGCCATTCATGGTGGCCACCAAACAGCAAGGCACGAACTGGTGAGAGAGAGCAAACACGCCTTCTTCCCGCCCGTACACTGTATGTAGGCTCCACCCCTGGGCGGGTGCAGTGCTAGAGAACAAACCAATCATGAACACTTCACTCAACCTCATCCATGCCATCATTACATGAGACTTGGTGGGGCCATAGGAATATAAGTATAACATATCCTATTTTTAAAACATGGTCCATTTATTATTTTACTTTTGATTTGCTATCTAACTGCTGTAAGATGCTCAGGTTATATTCTTTGTTTCACATGAATGTTTCTCCTGACCAGTATTTTGTATTTTGAAATGTTTTGCTTTGTTAGAGCTTCTGATGTGTGTGAACATAAGTTTTTGTTTTTTTTAATTTTTTGCTTTTTGAGACAGATGCTCAATGTGTATTTCAGGCTGGCCTGGGACTCACTGTGTAACCCACACTGTCCTCAGCCTTGCAGCCATCTCCCTGCCTCAGGGTCAAGTGCTGGGATTACAGGTCTGCACCACACCACCTGGCAGCATCTCATGTTTTTACAAGTGCAATGTATGTAGCCACTTGTTTACAATTTGGAACGCCATGTGAACATTTTCATGAAATTAGATAAAATTTCACTTGCATTACTAACAATATTTGCCTTAATCTCTCCATATCTGAGATAAGGAATGGGTGGTAGAACACAGCATTTACATGGCTCCCTGGAGACAGCCGGTGGACAGGGCAGTGGGTGTGCTGTGAAGGAGATTCCTCTCCTCAACACATTCAAAATGCATGAGAGGCAGGTGAGGATGGGGCCGGGGGCAAAGTCTCATGTGCCCTTGATCTGTGTTTACCTTCCTCTGTCTTGCATCTCCTTCCTGATTGGTGGAAGGTGAGCTGGGACCTTGGAGGTAATTTTTCAAGCATTGGATTCATCTGCAGATTTAGAAATTTGGTTCATTATGGAAACATCAATCCTCAGGTGCAGACACCTGAGAGAGACATGCAGAATGGCTCTAGTCCATGAGAACCACGTGATTTCCAGACAACATTGAGAACTCTGATTTTTAAAATCCAACAACAGGCTGAGATGGAGATACATGGACTCCCAGAGACTTC
>RJWM01036359.1:0-18211 GCA_004363535.1 Dasyprocta punctata
GAATCTTCACTTATTCCCATGGCAGTCTAGTTATGTATGGGAATTATCATAGGAATTACCTCAGCTTTCAATTAACCCTCCCACACACACCCAAAGCTGACAGCAATATTGGTTACTAAGGAGAAAACCATTTGCTCAACTCATGAGTTTAAAACTTGCAACTGCAATGGACTTGGTAGAGTAAGCAAATTAAAAAAAGGATATAGAGCTAAAAAAGAGCATGGTATGAGTCTGGCTCATCTAGAATTTTACCCCAAAAGAAACAGACAGTTGGCTCTAAGCTGGCCAGAGTCCTTCCCTGTTGTTTCATCACATCCCTGACCCCATGAACACTTCTCTTTTTATAGCTATTTGAAGACTTTACATCTGTGAAAGTAACATATTTTCAAGGAAAAAATGTAATGACTGTAACTCCTGGAGTTTGTAATGAGGAGGACAGGAAGTACCTGTGGAGCAGAGAATGTGGGGATGTAATATTTTCCATGTACTCGCACAAAAGTAATCCATCCAGTTTTCACTTGGTTTGTTTAAAGAAAGGCAAACTTGACAATCAGAGTAGATGACGCCATTTCATCTAATACGGCCATGTATGGTAGAAATGTTCCTGTCCTCATAAAACTGTTTCCTTTTCATTCTAGGCAAAGAACTGGACATCTTGCTTTTCGACCTACTATTAAGTGAAACATATGACTGCATTCTGATCAGTGGAAAGTAGGCAAACATGATGTAAGCCAGTCATGGGCTTAAGCATAAACTTTCTTACCTAACTGTCACCTGTCCTCTGTTCACTGATCTATTGCCCAAATGCAAAGGTCTACAGAAGAATTTTAAGACCCAAGATTGAATTCTTCATAAGGATTTAATGCAAAAACTGAAAAACCACTAGATAGAAAATATCTAGAGTCCTTGAAGGACTACCCAGCAGAGATAACTTGGCAGAACCTAATGGGACTACAATGTAAAGGAGAATAAAACCTTTATCATGCTAAATCAGTAAGATGTGGAGATTCATTCCAGTAATTAACTATCCTAACGCAGGATAATTTCTGTTAACTATCAGAAACTAAGGAGGTGTTCAAGATTTCTTTATGGGTCCTGTATGTCGAGAAGTGTTAAGACCTTGTCTTCTGGCTTGATATATTTCATCTATTATGCATCACCCCAAATCTTAGTAGATTACATCAATGTCAATTTTATTTTAAGATATTGTGGGCCATGCAGACATTGGTTAAATGACTGTATAAGAAGCAAATGAATCAGAATCACTCAGTGCTACCTAGCTATTTAAGTGGAAGTTGAGAATATACTGAAATAAAGTTGAATAAAAGGTAGTTTATTGCCTAATTATAAAGATACTGAGAAAAAAAAGTAAGATCTCAAATTGGAATAGTATAATACTCACATTCTTCACACTAAATATCACAAATGTTAGTGAAGAATATCTAATTACTTTGCATTTAGATGATCAAGTTCTATCATCTGCTTTTAAACCTAACAACATATTTCATTGATGAGAACTTCAGGGCAAATTTTCTTTCTTTTTTCTTTTTGTTTTCAAGAATTTCAGCTCAAACAAGATCTGATCTGTTAATAAATGTGTTCTCCCAGTCTCCTTCTCCCCTCAAAACTCCAAAAATCTCATTTAATCTACTACCATTTAATCCTACAGGTATCACTTGTATACTTTAAAACTTATATATGGCCAATAAGTTAAGTATCTGGACTTTCATGTGTGAGGAGGATTGACAACTGGTGGTCAACTTGTAATACCAGCTGAACTGAATCAGCATGGTGCTGGGTGTGGGGGGCCTACCTGAGGATTGTTGCCAACCTAAAATGGAGAACTGGAGAGGAAGAGAAGTTGTTGGTTTCCCTGGTTGTCGTTGGTTCTCCTGTTGCCATGGGTTCTCCTGGAGGAGCTTGTCAAGCTTCTTTCCTGATATGAACTTGGCTGCTCTCATCATCACAGGAACTCAGAACCTTGTTATCACTGAGAATAGCTTTGGTCCACTTTGGGGGAGCTCTGGTCTTTACTTTGAGCATCACTTCCTGGCTCCAGAGGGGAAGATGGTGTGCTGTTCAATCCCTTGGAGAAACTTGTCATGCTGGCTTCCTGATATGCTTTTGGCTATTCTCATCATCAGAGAAGCTCGGGCCCTCCTTGATACTGAGGATGGCTGTGGTGTTTTTTCTTCAAGGGGAGCTCTGGTCCTTACTTTGAGTGTCGCTTCCTGGTTCCAGTGCAGAACCCTCAGCCTACTGGCACAGATCCTTCATCCTGCCGGCACAGACTTTCTAGTTTCCACCATTGACCTTTGGGCCTTCCCAGTGCAGATCCATGAAACAGGCTTGCATGAGACACTGCCATGGGATCCAGGACCTCAGCTGGATTCTTTGAGGTCTTTACTGTGTAAATAGACTTCCTTCACTTTTTGTGTTTGACTCTTTGGGTAACTATTATAAAATAATGCTATAAATTGTGTGTCCTGTATTAAATTGCTTTCCTTCCTAACCCTAACTACTACAATGTGATATGTGACATATTTGTCACCATGAACCATTTTGTGTATGTATGTGTGTGTGTGTAGGTGAGTACATGCATGCACATGTGTGTGATTGTTTTTTTGAAACAGGGTCTCCCTATATTGTTTTGGCTGACCACAAACTGATTGTTTTCCTAAAACTGGCCTGGAACTCATGGCAGTCCTCCTTTCTCAATCTCCCAAGTGCTGGGATTATAGGTGTGTGCCACCACATTCTATGATTCTTTTATAATGAATGAATGATGAAAGGAATCTATTTCTCTGTTTATTGAAAGGAGTTTATCTGAAAATACTTAGGAATTGAGATCATGATGAGCCACAAGTAGCAGTGCTTATGAGAGTCTCGCCAAGGCCTCAGGTACTCAGATACATTTGTACAAACAAAAACCCAATCACAAGAAGGCAACTCAAAGGAAAAGCCCAACAGACTAAGTCCTGTAACAAGGGTTTTAGGGTAGGAAGTAGGGTTTACAATTTAATTCTAGCAAATGTGCTACCTTTGGGAAATTTACATTCCCCATAGCATAAACACTAACAGTGGCAACCTGGCCTAAATCTCCTCCCATTTGGAGAAGAAGCCCAGGGAGAGGGTCCCTCAGATCAGGGGACTAAGGAAAATGCAAGCCAGAAAATCACTAACAGGAGTGTGTTTGAGTTAGGACCCGCCAGGCCTAGGAAGAAAAGACCAAAGCACAAAATCCTGGTGAAGGACCCACGAACCAACTTGGATAATAAGGTGAGAACTGATGGTGTTTGCAGTGGTCTTGACCTGTGAGGGTGGAGTGAGGTGGGGAAAAGACCCTGGAGCTGTGCCAGACCAGGTACTCTCTGTCCTGCCAGCCCACAAATACTGCCAAGCCCTGAGCCCCTGAGGGCACCCTGCTCCACCGACTCCCATGCTACCACCTTCCACCGACCCCTCACTAAATCCATTCACCAGCTGGAAAGAGACTTTTGTGAAGCTGAGCCAATGAGTGTTCACTAGGAGTGAAGAAAACAACCCAAGCCAGCCCCTGTGGAGGCTATTTCCTGCCAGCCCTAGAAATCATGAGAATCCAAGGTCAGAGCAAGCGTGAATATTAATTTGACACAGAAACAAAAGGGGCAGAGAAAAACCATCAGAAATGTGCAGAGATACAGGAGTCCTGCCTCCCACCTGTCCACAGGGGCCCACTGAAAGTGCCTGGGCCAGAGAAACCTTGGGCAGCACTGGAACATAACTGCAAACAAAACAGACAAAACAAAACAAAACAAAACAAAACAAAGAAAGCTGAGAGAGGTGAACTGGCAGAGCAAGCAGCAGTGCCTTTGGCAGAATCTTGAGGTTGTTTGCTGTCAGTCAGTGAAAAGAGCTGGCTACCCACCAACACTACAAGAGCAGGGGGCACTAGAGCCTGATGCCCTTTGTTATTTTGGTTGTTGTTTTGTGGGATGTGTGTGCATGTGTGCCTCTCTGTGTATTTATTCTTTTTCTTGTTGGATATTTTGAGTTGGCATGCATAGTAATAGCTATGTGTACAAATTTTCTGTAGTTGTGTGTGAAGCATTCCATGTTTTTCCTACTTTGAAAGCTGTTTCTGAATGTTATCTAATCTTATTTGACTTTTAGTTCAATAATTGGATACAATATTCCAATCTCCCTCTCTTCACCAATCTCATCCTTTCCTTACCTTCCCTGTTTTCCCCCTCACATGTTCTCCAGTCGCTCAGCTCCTCCCTCTTACAGGACTTTTTAATTGTTTTCTTTTTTCTCTTTTTCACGATCTCCCTTTCTATTTGTGTATTTCATAATCAACTCTTAAGAGTAATCTGAACACTACCACTTTAACATCTCAGATTAGGTTTCCCCTCACCAAGGTTGGTTTCATAGGATTTCTAAAACTAGGGTTTTCAGTAGGTTGTTAAACTGATGCAATCTCCCTGTGTATTCTCTTACTATCCACTTAAAGTTCCTCCCTCACTTCTCTTCTCTCACTTCCCCTTTCACACCCTCAGGAGTAAGCCTACCCCCTTCTTTTCTTGTACAGAAAACTACCAAACTTAAATTTTTCTTAGTTCAATTTTATACTGTATGTGTGGCCATATTCTTAAGAACAACTGTATATGAGTGTTAACTACAGTTTGTCTTTCCATAGTGTTTTACATTGACCTGTTAAGTTGTCCCTCACCAGAGATCAATGCTTAGGTCTCTTAACATAGGCTTTCTGCTAGTTTATCAATTTGATGCTGTTCAACAAAAACTCTCTTAATTTCCGTTTAAATCCTTCCTTTTACTCATTTCCATTTTCTTCCACACATATCCTCGCATCTTTTCTCTCCCTTCCTCCTTCTTCATGGGTATAAAAATAATAGCCTCAAAGCCTACTTTTCTTTTACCTGTGTTTTGTTCTTGTTAGCCTTCTGTTTTCCCCAATTTCTTTTCTTTTGATTATGTTAAAAATCCTTTTTCCTTTTCTCTTCCTCACTCTCCTAACCCTTTATCTACCATTATCACTCCTTTATATTCCTGGGGTAGCGAAATAATAGACAACTTTATAAGTAAGCTCTGAATTATAAATCAAATATGCTGAATTCACTTGGTTTTGATATTGCAGGTAGTTCCTCTGTCCCTATAATTTAGTGCTAGAAATCTGTACTATAATGGCATTAACTTTCAATCCAGCTGATCTATAGCCTGCCACCAAAAATGGGAGTCATCAGGAAATAAAAATAATATATCTCAAAAAATAAGTAACTATGCATGCAAAAGCTGATCTCATAGGAACAAAAGTGGAGGAAGTTCCGGCAAAAAAACTAAAAAGCCACATGGTTAAAACGTTTAAAAATATCAAAGAAACTACTAAGCAAATCTGTAACATGTTTAGTGAATGCGAAGAAGATGTAAATAAGTAGATAAAAATTGTAATTAATAAGATGTTCAGAATTCTTAAGTCTCAAACATATTATTGAATTTAAAGAGACAACATAGGATATGAATCATCACTTTAGTAAAGAATTACAGTTATAAAAGAACCAAGCAGAAATCCTGGAAATGAAATACACAATTAACACTCAGGACTAGAAGGCAAAGATGATGCAATAGACATCTTACTGAATGATAGTCTCAAAACTAAAAGAGGTCATGAAGTGTTAATTTAAGAGTTAATGGAGGACTCTAAAAATACTAACCTAACTGCCAGAAATACTAACTGCCAGAAAAGAACCTCTCCTTGAAGCATCATAGTCAAAATTTCAAAAATCTAAATCAAAGAAAATATTCAAAGCCGTTAGAGAAAAATATCCAGTAACTTATGAAGAAAAATCTATCAGAATAATAGCAGATTACTCAACAGAAATTTTAAAGGCCAAGAGATCTTGGGCTGACATTTTCAAGCCCTAAAAGAAAATAATTGCCAACCAAGATTACTATATCTTGCGAAATTATCTTTGAAAACAGACAGACAACAAAGACACAAGGACAATCTGAAAAATTTCATGACCACCAAACCAGTATTGCAAAAACTATTTGAGGGAATTCTAAATAGAAATTGTGAGGCAAATAGCCCCAAAGAACCAAAGGAAAGAACACATGTAAATGATGGAGTACTTAATGAAAAGGAAATTGAACAGAATCAGCATTTGGAAATTAATGAGAATAGCACATAAATGACTGTCAATAATAACTCTCAATTTCAGTCCTCTTAAATCCAAATCAAAAGACACATATTAACACACTGGATTAAAAAAAAATAAAGTACAATTCCATTTGCCCTGTAAGAGACATACCTCACGCAGAAAGTAACATACTGTATACTGAACGTGAAAGGATGGAAAATAATATTCCATGCAATCAGAGCCTGAAACCAAGTGTTATGGCTTATGGTCCTGTGGCCATACAAAGTCTCATTTCTTGAACTCGGAGTTACTCTGATTCCAAAACTGGACAAGGACTCAACAAAAAAAGAAAACTGCAGCCCAGTATTATTAAGGAACATAGATCCCCAAATCCTCAACAATACATTTACAAACAATGCAAAAATTCACGAGCAAGTTGTTTTTATTCTAGGAATGCAAAGATATTCCTCAACAATACGTTTACAAACAGAATGCAGAAATTGATGAGCAAGTTGTTTTTATTGTAGGAATGCAAAGATATTCCAACATATGTAAATCAGTAAATGTAATATATCTTATAATTAAAAGTAAGGATAAAAGTCACATTATAATCTTATTAGAAGGAGAAAAGTCATTTGATAAAACCTAAACTCCATGCATGGTAAACAAAAACTCTGAAAAAAAAATAAGTATAGAGGGACCTTACCTCAAACTGATAACAGTCCTTTGTGAGAAACTCATAGCCAACAGCATGCCAAATTGGGAAAAATTGAGCATTTACTCTAAAATCAGGAACAAGATAAGGATGCTCATTTTTACCAGTCATGTTCAATATGGTACTTGAAACTGTCGCTAGATCGATCAGGAAAGAGAAAGATATGAAAGACACATGAATAGTAAAGGAAGAAGTCAATTTATTTTTACTTGTAGTGGATATAATCTTTTAGATAAAGCCTCAAAATCTCCCCCAGAAGCCTATTAGAGTTACTAAATAGCTTCAGCAAAGTGGCAGCATACAAAATAAATACCACAAAGTATCAACAGCAGAACTAGGAAAAATCCTAAAATTTACATGGAATCAGCAACAGAGACCTAAACGGTCAAAGAAATTCTGAGTAAAAAGAGCAAAATGGGAGGTATTCCAAATTATACAACTTCTCAAAACAAAAAAGTCAAACAAAAAATGGGCAATTGAAATGAATAGACATATCTCAAAAGAAGAAGTACAAGTGATTAATAAGTAGACAAAAAATTACTCAAAATCTCTGGCTATTAGACAAATGCAAATCAAAACAAAACTAAGATTCTGTCTTATTCCAAAAAGAATGGTCATCATCAAGGACTGGAAAACCAAAAGCAACAACAGCAAATGCTAGTGAAGGTATGGGGAAACAGAACATTTTTATGTTTTTGGTGGTAATGTAGACTACCACAACCACTATTGATATCAATATGGAGATACCTCAAAAAACTAAAGCTAGAAATTCCTTTTAATCCAGCTATACCTCTCCAGAGTATCTTCCTGAAAGAGTTAAAGTCATAATATTACTGTGATACATGCATATCCATTTATACAGCAGCATAACTCACATAGCTAAATTATGAAAACAACCTAGATATCCATAAACAGATGAATTAGTAAAGAAGATGTTGTGTATACACAATGAATTTCTAATTACTCAACCATAAAAGAGGATAAATTTTAGTCATTTGTAGAAAAATGGATGGACCTTGATACCGTAATGTTAAGTGAAATAAAACAGAGATAGGAAGTTAGATATCACATGATTTCTCTTACATAAGAGACCCAAAATGTAATTTAAAGAACAAAGTAAAGAAGACATGACATGAAAATTGGAGGTGGACATTTGGAAGATGGGAAAGGAGATTTGGGGATGCAGAGAGAGTAGAGAGGTTAAGGAAGAAAAAGACTTAAAATTATCCAAACTCTGTATGTATACTCAATTCTAATTCCCCCAAATGAACATAGTTATTATGTATCACAAACATACATAACATAAAAATCAATAGGAACAAAGAAAATATTTAGGTCTGTAAGCAGTTAAAAAATCTACATATGTTTGAGATATTCTTATTTTCCACCCCTGATGAGGGGGAACTGCTTGACCAGTTATTCAAACTAAGGTGTTTCTAGTATATAATCAATAGCAATAAAACTAATTTCATTATGAAGTAATTTGCATCCAAATGCAAGTTGAGAATGAATAAACAAGATGGCTCTCTAGATATTGATAGTCACTCTAAAAGTTGACTGTCTCTGACTAATTCTCCTGTTTTATTTTCCTTTGGAGCACTTTAAACATAGATGATGCTATTTACATCTCGAACTCTTCTTAAAAACATTTAGAATGTATTATTTTATTTTGCATTGGGGCACATATACTTTTATCATTTTCTCATTTTTTTTAATATTTTCACTTTATTTTTAAACTCAGTCCTTAAAAGGCTGGTATTTTATGAGTTTTCAAACAGTCATCACAATTTAGGGCAACTAATAATTGTTGAATAACTATTACTCAAAACAACTAGCATCATTTTTAATTTAGATGGATCTCACAAAAAGTTTAATTGATATGTTTCATATTGTTGACTAAAATGGAAGGATTAGAGATCCCATTTGACCTAACTATCCCACTTTTGGGCATTTTCCCAGAAGAATTGAAAACATCATACCACAGTGATATATGTGCACCCATGATTATAGCAACACAATTTGTAATAGTCAAATCTTGGAAATAACCTAAGTGCCCATCAATCAAGGAATGTATAAAAAAAAGATGTGGTATTTTTGTACAATGGAGTACTACTCAGCTATCAAGAAAGATTGCATTGAGACTTTTATAAGTAAATGGACATGACTTGAGATCATACTCATAAGTGAAATAAATCAAACTGACATGTAAATACCATATTGTCTCACTAGTGTAAGAAACTGAAAAAGTATATGTGATCCAAAATCTACAATAAATACTGTATAACGGTAAGAAGCTGCTCAAAGAGGAAAAGTAGTTGGGATGGGGAAAGGAGGAAAGAAGGAAGGGAAAAGGAAAAAGACATAAATTTGTATATATGTATACATAAGATAGCTGAAATGACTATACTACTAAATGTATTAGTTATTGGAAAAGAACAGTTAATACCCATATGATTAGGTCAACTTTACATGTCTGTATCTGATAATCTAAACAACCCTTTCAAAGGTAACGATAGGCAATATTACAGCCATTGGCAAATTCCTACCATCTTGTTTTGTAAACTCGTAATATTATTGTATTGGATTTGTTGTTGTTACTTGTTTGTCTGTTTTGCTTTTTGTTTTTCTTTTTCTGTGCTTTTTTCTCTTAAAAAAAAGTGCAACTAAAATGGGACTTTGGACTGTCTTTTTCTTTCAATTTTCCATGTTACTTTTATTCTCAAAAAGGCAGTAAATACTGAAGATTGGATCCTTGAGCTCTGTCATTTCTAGAAGTGCAACCTTCTATACCGTAATTTCCTCTTTTTAAAAAATGGAAATAATAATTTAAAAATGGGAATAATAACACTACTTACCTTATGATCCAATTTGCTGTTAGGATCATTAGTTAACACATACAAATAATTTAGAAATGTGTCCAGTTCATAAGAACTTGTGATAGGAAGAATAATGCCCCCTCCATTTCCCCACCAAAGATATTTGTGTCCTGATTCACTGAACCTTTTACTTTACATGGAAGGAAGGACTTTGTGCATGTGATTAAGTTAAGCATCTTTAGGTGAGGAGATCAATTTGGATTATGCAGGTAGGTCCAATATATCACAAAATCCTTGGAAGAAAGGAAGATGCAGGAGAGTTAGAAACAGAGGAGATGTGAATGGGCTGCAAAGCACCCCATGAGCCAAGGAATGGTAAGCAGGATTTCAAAACTGGAAAAGTCAAGGATATACTAGATCTACCTTTTGTGATTGCAGAAGGAGTATTTCTTCTGACACCTACATTTGACCCAGTGAGACCCACCGCAGCCTCCACAACTGCAAGATAAATCTGTACTGTTTTGTGCTACTGAATTTGTGGCAATGTTTATAGCAGCAAGAGGAAACTAACACAGGACTCAGGAAAGATTACTATTACTAATTCTTCACAACCACAAACAAATGAGAAAGTCTACATGAATGAGATGAATTTATGAAGGCAAGGTTACAAACTGCACAGCTTTAGCCTCATTTTACTCTGAGCACAGCAGCGTCTTATATCACAGTAAAAAGAGGTGACAATAACCATAGTAAACATTCCAGTTTCCCTTCTCTATTTCTCAAAAATAAATGTTTTTGAAAAAAATAAGCATGCAAAGTTCCCTCAATTCCCACTTTTAAATAGAGAATGGCCATTAGTGAGCTTGTGGTTATGCTGCTGGAATATATTTTTCTCTCTCTCTCACTAAGGACCTTCTTGTTCCCACGAGAACCCAGAGGTACCCAAGTCACATGGTGTTCTTCCTGTAATATTTTGTCCTGTACAAACAATAGGATGCCAATTATCCAGTCTTAACATGCAAACAATAAGAAACTGCTACAATTTTATTTTTGTTGGGCTGCCATGTGAAATTAGAAGCTTTGAAAAAATCACAGGCTTTAAAATCATCCAATTTATTATCTCTTTTCAGAGGATTCATTTACCCGCTATTTTAGGAACCCAAGAAATAAACCTTTCTCTTTGAAGGGCACTGCTATTTAAAAACTTCAGTTTTTTTCTTCACTGTCTACTTCCCTATACTGTCATAAATTTGCTTTTGGCATAAACTTGAACTGATACACGATTCAAAGGCTGACATGTCATTTTTTTCTATGCATCATATGATAGCTTCATCTTTCACAGTCCTCAAAAAAGAATTAACACAGGCATGTTCTTGTTCTGTTACAGATACATGAACAGGGTCACAAAATATGCAGTAGTAAGGAGAAATGTTAGCGACTAATGGAAGTTTTCTTAATACTAATAATGTAAGTAGAAGGAGTTGATTATCCTTTTTCTTTGTTTTCAGTTGGTAACTCTGAACTACTTGGATGGTTTTTTCCATTAGATAGGTATGTGTATACACTTATACTGTAATCATGCTTCTGTGTATATCTTCAAACATTATTGTGGACAAAAATCTATGGCCTAAAAATATCAGATACAACTACAATTATGTCTATAGGGCTCAGGAGCCAACTTGAACAAGTTGGCATTAAATAGAGCATCAAAGTGGATTATGAAAAATGAGTTAGACACATAAATAGTTTAAAATCCATTACCTTATAATGGATGTAAAAATATAAATAGTCACTGTTGAAGGGTCCTAGAAAACCAATTTAGAACTTTGAAAACACGAGATACGAAACGAAGTGAAAATAATTGTTCTATTATCCTGTCTTTTCCATATGAAATGAAAATCATCATTCTATCATCCTGCCTTTTTCATATGAACTCTACTTCAGGGTAGAAAAAGTGTGGTGAAAGGAATGCTCTCTGTATAGAAATATTCTGGTCAATAAATGATGAAAAATAAAATAAGATTATGATCCTTATCTTTTCCCAATTTTCTTTGATTCTCCAAGTTACATAACAGATCTAAACCATAAGCATGTATTTTAAAAGATCTTTGAAATACATATCAGTCAAGCAAAATATATGGATCCTATTTAAATCCCATTTAAGATAAATTATCTTAATGTTACAAAATATAAGGCAAAGATATATGAATACAACTGGATATTAATTTTTGCTATTGCAGTTTTCAGTTCCGGAATATGCATTTATTGCTCTAAGCAAGTGAATTTCAATTTCCTGATTAAATTTTCTTTTCTGTCATATACAATGGTGAACATATTAATCATAATTATTTTTAAAGATGGCTTTCAGATACATCAATATCTGAAAATAGGATATTTTTCTCTTTTTATTTTTGGTTCTATTTGTTAACAAGCTTGATAATTTGTGACTAACTGTTCAACATTATGTATAAAAAATTATCGGCACTCTTCCTTGAGAGAAGAGACTCCCAATACTGGCCAATTAAGGAAAATCACCCTAGTCCTATCAATATACCTCTGGTTTACTCTTGCTGATTGTAACTGTCTGGGACTCGACTGGCAAGGCAGGCATCTGGTTTTCTCTCGCTAGTCCCAGTAGATGACAATCTGTGTCAGCTTTTCTTTGTCTTACAGGGTGCTCTAGCTAGCTTCTCCGTCTTTTACTTTTGAAGCTGAAGGGCTAGCAAACACTGTAAAGGAATTAGCAGCACGAGAACTTCAGGTTCCTTAATGCCCAGGATCCTGACCTTTCAAACGCTGCCTACCTCAGAAGCCCCCAGATGTCCTTTAACTTCAAAGACTTACCTTGTCAATCTTTTCTACTCTTTTGGGACCTGTGTTGCTCTGTGGCAAGTTACTTGGTTGTTGCAAAAAGCAGAGGTTCTTGCTGGCAGTATTTGATGGCATTAAGATTTTTTTAAGTCTATAATGATATCGGTTATGTGTTTTTTTTAAAAAAAAAAACCTCTCTTTTAAAGAAAAAAATGAAATTCTTGTGAAATTATGATGCACTGAGTTCATAATTGTTGTGTCTGAGTGACACCTGCGTAAGCATGAGTGACAGTAGTCTTCCCACTTGAAGTTTTTAAATATGAGTATAATAAAGAGATAATATATGACCTGGTGTTCTTAGTTTGTCAACAGATGTGAGATTATCTTTTGAGAAATGGAGCAAAATAAAACAGTTTCTGTCAAAAAAGAAGAATCACCCATAGAAAATAAAGAAATACACCTTTTTATCATAGAGGCACAACCACTTATTCACTGATTTAATTGTCTGTTAACCAAACAGAACAAAGACATGAAAAAGCCTTGAGAAGAAGAAAAATATGGTGAAGGCATGAGGGACAATGTGGGTAAGGGCTTAGGAAGGAGTGTATATCACTTAGTTTAGGAAGCAGCTCAGGCTGTCAAAAAAAACACCGGAATGAATTTTGGCTCTAGTTTGCTATGGTCCTCATAGGCAGACAATAAGTCAGAAAAGAAGCTGTCAAGTCATGCGTTTTTGTTCTAAGTTATAGTTTAAACTTTAATCACAGTTCAAGATTTCACTCATTTTATGGAATTATGGTTAAAAAAATATTATTGCTTTTGTTTCTTATTAATGAATTTTCCTCTTTTCAGCACATTTCCATGAAATTTTGAAGATTAAAAAATGCCAACAGGAGATACAGAACCCAATGCTAATTATGTTTGTCTTTTTCTTTTAAGTATCTATCATGCTGTATCCAAAGAAAATCGAATTGACTCACACAGTAAGGGATTTTCTTGTGTGTAGGATGAGTGGCTGGAGGTATCGTCTCACTCATTGCTTCTCTTGGTTTTGCTTATTTACCTCTTATCAGTAGCAGGCAAGAAGTCGGCACAGTACATGCTCTGATCGTCTTGGTCCACCATTCTTTAGCATCACCACCTTCTAGCATATACCTGCTATCTTATTTTTTTGGAGTGCTCGTGTTTAAGAGAAAAATATTTTGAGATATTTTGTGTCCATTTTCAGGTAGAAATTGTTCAAATCTGAGAATATTTGAGACTATTTTTAGATTACTGTTTTTCCTTTGCTTCCCTTTTATTGTCTTATTATGTTCAATTTTAGTATTTTTGTATGAGGATGCAGCTAAAAAATCTCTTTGAAGTAAACAATAGATGCAAAGTCAGTTACTTCTAATCAGTGGAATTGTCATAACTCGAAACAAGTCTAAAGTATTCCAGGTTTCAAAATGTAAAGAAGTTGCATCAACCTAATTAAAATACGTTATGAATTATTGTTTGAATTTCTCAAGTCATCTCTACTTCTAATAAGTGTCTACAGATAATAGTTTCTATCTTCTCCAATTCACACATATAATGCAAACTTTGAGTGTGTTAATATATTTTGACATAGTTTGAAACACATTTGTATATTCTAATGAATAGTTTATTGAGTAGAATATGCATAAAAATTTCTCCTGCCTATATATATATATATATACATATATATATACATATATATACATATATATATATATATATATATACACAATTTTTATGGCATATCTTTGGAGATACCTGAAGATATCAAGAAGACAGAACCCTGTGGTACACAGATGTCAGAGGCTCTGGGTTTTGCTGGAAACTCTGCCACTGACAAGTAGTATTAATCAATTGAATGCAATCTCTGCTTTAGTTTTCTGATCTACAAAAAGAGGTTGTTAAATAAAACTCCCATAAAATTTTATTATAATTTAAAATTCTGATTTTTAGAACGTATCAGTAGCTTTACTGAAATAACTGCCAATCTATAACATTAAAATAGTCCTACAGAATGTTGGAGATTTAGATAGAAGAGTTAAGGTACAATAAACTTAACTAAGAGTTATGGCTACTGTTTAGCTCTAATAATGGAAAATATTGATCTTTACTGTGTGATTACTATGTGGTAGGCTTTGGACTACATGATTTACATATTCATTTTACTTACATCCCTATGAAATGAATGCAATTATTGCTATTACCATTTTACAGCAAAGAAAACTAAAACAAGTAAGGATACATACATGTCTATGTTCTCAAACTGATATGCAGAAAAGCTGGGATTCACTAGGATAGATTTTCTTCAGATTCCAGATTCCTTGACTATGACAGTTTACTGCCACCCTATGGTTTTTCCTTGTCTCTGGCCTTTAGATTTGTCTCATGTAGGCAGTGAATATTTAACCTATGGTTCAATTTAAATGAAATTGGCACTCCAAGTTTTTTAATATGCTTTCATATTTAAAAATGTTAACTGTTAATCTATTCATATGATCAAAAATTCCTGGAAGTTAGTGTATTATTATTTGTTTGTTTATTGAGAAGACTGTCTCAGCAAAATTATACATTTTCCAAGCTTTCATGTACAGGTCTTAAAGCTAGTTCTCCATCTTTAGATTTTATGTCTCTAATGGTTGGTACATTAAGCTATTTACAATATAAATATTTTGCATAGTGAGGATGAAAATCATAAACAAACTATAAAAGAATTACAAAATTGAATTTCTCAGATGTACACTGGAATTATGCTGTGGTTTGCAACTATGTTGAAAGAAACAAGATACTTCCTTTTGATTTGGGAGGATCAGATCATACCTGCAATGATTACTTTCAGAGATGTTGAAAATGCGCTCTCCAGGACATGATAATGCAATGGTGCTTATGCATTCTGCTTTTTAATTAGCTATCAGGAGACTAATAGACCAAGAAAAATATTGGATAATCTTGTAGTTGTCAATTCAAAAAAGTATGTGATGGGTAGTAGCTCTGTGATATCCAAATAACAGGTCAATCAAAGGAGTGAAACTGACAGTTACTGGACTGAACTGATTGATGAGGTGAAGTCACAAATCTGGGAGCCCCTGTTGAAGCATCCGTATCACTCCATACTGGGGTTAATAAAAGCTTCCTGTGGTCAGTTGGCTGGAATATTCCAGAGTATGCAGCTCAGTCCTAGGTTTTCTTCCATACTTGCTTTCCTCTTGAAGCAGGCTCATCATTTATAGAACAATGTGCTGAAATCAGCCAATAGGCAAGTCACTGTGCTGGAAGTCAGGATTTAAAAAATATAAAATACTACCTTTACTTAAGAGAATTATATAGTTATCAGAAAAGACAGCTAATATGAGAGGAGGATCCAGTAGAGAGTCCTTCAAAATGATAAAATTGATGGAATAATTAAATGTATTGAAAAGTCATTTATATACTTTGGGAAGAAGATAGGTCTAAGTTATAAGAAAAATGCAATGCATATTTAACAAGTAAAGCAATTAATATATAATCTTCAGAGTAAAAGAAAAAATTCAGGAAAAGAAAGATAATCATGGATAGAAAACAATTTTCCATGCCATAGGAACCCAGAAAAAAGAAGGGGTAATTATTCTATTTGCAGGCAGTGCAAACTTTAAGCCAAAAATGATCAAAGGACAAAAGGCCACTGCATACTTATTAAGAGTAAACTCCAAAAAGAAGAAATGACAATCATAAATATTTATGCACCAAACACCAACTACATAAAACAAATATCAACAGACATGAAAAACCAAATAAGCACTAACACGATTGTAATGGGGGATGTTAATACCATACCCTCACAAATAGATCAACTAGACAAAAATCAACAAAGAAATATTAGATTTAAACCAAGCCTGTGAACCAATGGACATATTAAACATCTAAAGAGTGTTCCACCCCAAAACATCAGAACGCACATTCTTCTCAGCTGCACATGGGACGTTCTCCAAAATGGACCATATATTAGTCGACAGAACATGTTTGAGTAAATGTAGAGGAACTGAAATCATTCCATACATACTGTATGACTATAGCACAATGGAACTGGAAATCATTGAAAACTACATTGACATATGGAAATTAACATGCTTCTGAACAACCAATGGTCACAGAGAAAGTTAAAGATGAAATTTATCAGTATATATAATTAAACGATAATGTTGATACAACATACCAAAACTTATTGGATGTAATGTAAACAGTAGTATGAGGAAAATTTCTAGTGATGAACACACACCTCTGGAGAACAGAAGAAGGTCAAATACACAATCTAATGTTGAAACTCAAACTTCTAGAAAAAAAAGAACAAATCAAACCCAGAGCTTGTACAAGGGAGGAAATTATAAAGATAATAGCAAAAATTAATTCAATAGAGACTAAGAAAACAATACAAAGAATTAGTGAACCAAAAAATTGGTTCTTTAAAAGAATACATAAAATTGATAAACCAGTAGCCAACCTCATCCAGAAGAGGAAAGAAAAAGCACAAATTCAAGCAATTAGGAATGAAAAGGAAGAAATCACAATGTACCCTAAAAAAATGGAGATCGAAGAGGATAACAGAAAATGGGAAAA
Source organism: Dasyprocta punctata (assembly GCA_004363535.1). Lineage (NCBI taxonomy): Eukaryota > Metazoa > Chordata > Mammalia > Rodentia > Dasyproctidae > Dasyprocta > Dasyprocta punctata. The sequence goes on from RJWM01036359.1 coordinate 17,088, forward strand.
TATCCCTTGCTCTTGGAGAGGAAGAACCAACATAGTGAAAATGGCCATACTCCCAAAACTGCTTCACAGATTTATTGAAATCCCAAATAGAAATACCGTTAGCATATCTCATAGATCTAAAGAAAACATTCCTAAAATTCATTTGGAACCAGAAGATACCTGCAGTAGCAAAAGCAATTCTGGGCAACAAAGGAAAGTCAAAGAGCATCACAATCCCGGACCTGAAATTATACTATAAAGCTACTGTAATAAAATCATCATGGTATTGGCTTAAAAAAAAAAACCTGAGGATCAATGGAAAAGCAAAGAAGAGGCAGACTCAACCCCAAACACACTCAGTCACCTTATCTTTGACAAAGAAGTCAAACATGTTCACTGGAAGAAATACAGCCTCTTTAATAAATTGTGCTGGAAATAAATTCCACATGCTGAAGACTATGTCCAGACCCATGTCCATTACCACACACTCAATGAAAGTCAATATAGATCAAAGATCTAAATATTAAAATGGAAACACTAAATTCACTGAAAGAGAAAATATGTAGAAATCTTAAAGACATAGGTGTAGGCAAAGACTTTATGAACAAAACCTAGCTGTAAATAACATTCACATGTATGTGATAATGTAGAAAGAACACTTATCTGTCCACACTGCAAAATAAATACATTGACAAAATGGAGAGACAAGAAGCATGCACCAGTAGACCAAGTAATATCCATAAAAATTACAATCTTATTAAATATATATTGAGCTTTATATAATGAGATCTGGAAATGTATCATTCACAAATAAGTCACTTCTAAAGGTGCTCTATTATACTATATTCTTGTTGTACATTGACAGACTGCTATTACTTGGAATTTAATACGTTTTAATGTGGATGTATACCGATAAGTGTGGTAGCATAGTGAATGAATTGCATGTTTTGAGATTTTTGACCAAATATTGTGGAAAAACAGGAAAAAGCATCCAGTGTTTTGATGAGATTGACTATGGAAAAACAAATTACAAAAATAAAGGTATTAGAACTATTTTCCAAACCACTTTTTAGCTAAAAGTGATAATTTTCTTTTTAAAAAAATTTTAATTGGCACAAAAGTTTTGCAGTATTTATGAAGTACAA
>RJWM01036360.1:0-18212 GCA_004363535.1 Dasyprocta punctata
ATACCAGTATACTTAATTACAAAATTCAGATGAGCCATTCATTGTTTTGACTTGTAATAAAACATAAAAAGCTGCACCGACAATTTCATTAACTTCTTCATATTTCCCCTGACTACGTCTGCTTTCTCTACACCAGAATTATCTTTAGATGTACTAGCAATTAAATACTTTGCAAAACTAGTTCTTCTTTAATTATTTAGGATTTTATATTGAAATTAACCTTCCTCCCCAAGGCTCTGATTTGCTACCCTTTCGCATCTCTTCTCAACCATGACTTTCACAGGGAACACCTTGCCTGCCCTCGCGCTCCATAACAAACTAATCAAGTCAGACAATGACTGTCTCTTCCTTCAGTCACTTATTACTGCATAACAAACCTGGTCCTCGGGTGTTTATGGAGCTCTTACGGAAAACTGAGGGCAATCTATGTTTTTTCTTTTGTCTTACTCTTGAAATTTACTGTCATGCACCCAGTTTTCCTTCCACCGTTTCTAAGTGTCTTGCTGGGTCTAAGGAGGAAGTGAAAGAACAAGGGAGGCCAAACTCATCACTTGTCACCATGTGTCCAGTTTTGCAGTGATGTTGGAATCATTAATAGTAGGATAAGAAACAGAGGAAGGCAGAGCCGAGGAAAGGAGTCCAGTTATCAAGCAACAACCTACAGAACAGCTTTACTTTTGTTTGTTCATATGTTTTATTTGGAGACAGGGACTTACTATGTTGCCCTAGTTGACCTCTAAGTCTCTGGTTCAAAAGATCCTTTTGCCTCAACCTTCCACATAACTTGGACTATAAATATGCTCCCACCATCGCTCCAGGCATTGCAGGTTAAGTATCTTCTATTATTTTTTTTTAATCTCTTGATCATTGGCTTATTGTTACGAATGCTACATTTTCCATTCTCTACCACCTGACACCTCAGAACTGAGGAGATCTGATGACCTCTATGCCCAATTAATGAAAATTTATCATCAAAATGTCATCAAAGTAGATATATATTCAGATAAAACTTGGTTACAATATTCTGGGAAATAGCAAAGTATGAGTCTCCACGCTGTGGCAGAACTGGAGTGATTTAATGGTTCACTGACTAATTTACCCCAGTTTATAGAAGCTGCCAAGTAAACAAGTAGGTCAGTTCTAGTTGATGACCTGCTAAATATAAACACAGCAGAAAGACCATAAATAAGGGGAGTTCTCAACAGTGTTGCTTTGGTGTCAAGAGAAGTAACTTTAGATGAATAAGTAATACTTCAAGTTTAGACAACATATCTCATTTAATTGATATATAAATCTATAATTCATCTGACATATTTATTGAGCACCTAGCATATCTGCAACACTGTTAAATAGATATTATATGTACAATTTGTTACACAGGAAAATTTAATTTTTGGTTTGTAGTTTAGTGTGATATATTCCCATGGGTTATTAAGTTAATATTCTGAAACTTAGGGAAAACAGTCTACAGAACAACCATATACTGAATCTCCTGAGAAAGTCTATCACTTGGTTCTAAATGAGTGAAATAACAAGGGCTTTTGTATCATGGGAAAGAGTATCATGGGCTGGAGGGACCGTTTTCCAGAAAAGTGAGTCAGTGAAAGGGATGTAGATGGCTCTTTTCTGAACATTCCTTGGAGCTCTTTACTACCTACAACTAAATGGCCCTTTTGCTTTTTATCTGTAATATTGTTCCTTCCCCAATTCTTTGAACCACTATTTCCATTTCACACTTCTGCTTCAGAGAATACCTTCTGTGCCCTGTCTCACCATGGTAAATTAATAGGGCAAGATTATGACTGTGCTTTGCTTCAGCTATTTATTACTGTAGCAAACTGTCATGGCTTAATCCATTGCTACTACTATAATAAATACCTGAGGATGATAATTTATAAAGAACAGAAATTTACTTCTCATAGTCTCTGAGGCTCTAAGTTCAACGCAATGTTTTGGCATAATTAGTGCTTGATGAGAGTTTGGTTCTTGTGGGGGCACCTGCATATGGCAGAAGGTGCAAAGACACAAAATTATCACTTGATTATCTCTGGTCCTATCAGTCCTGTTGGTAAAGGCATCCTATTGAAAGGCACAGAAGACAGGCGTGGTGGCGCATGCCTTTAATCCCAGCACTTGGGAAGCTGAGGCACGAGGATCGTTGTGAGTTTGAGACCAGCCTGGGCTACAAAGTGAGTTCAAGGCCAGTCTGAACTACATAGTGAGACCCTGTCTCAAAAAATAGGGCTGGGAATTTAGTTCAGTGGCCTAAGTGCTTGTCTGGCAGGCGTGCGGTGGTGAGTTCAATGCCCGGTACAAAAAAAAAAAAAAAAAAAAAAAAAAAAAAAAAAAAAAAGACAAGAAAACTTTAAAAAAGCATAGAACTCTCATCCTATCAGTTAGAGAAGGACTCTCATGGCCTAATAATCACTTCTCACTGGCTTTGCCTTTTAATACTATCACATTGGTGATTAGGTTGCAAAGCATACGGATTTTGGGAGTCATTCAAACCTTAGCAAACCTCAAAGTTTAGTGCCTTGATACAACTTAATATTAATGACCTCACATGTTTCTGTAAGTTGCCTGAACTCAGTAGGGCAATTCTTTCTTAAGTCTCCTTGTGCCATCTGAAGGTTTGACAGGAAGATAGCAGAAAGTATGTAGGATGGGGGTTATTGCTACCTTTGGAAAATATGACACAAATTTAAAGTGCAAGTATTAACACATACATTTTAGATAATATAGTATTAGCATGATTTTGGGGGACAAGATTATTAAATATAGAAAAGGACTTTGCTGAAAATACAAGGACAAAGTGGTTGTTCCCACTTGGATACAACACAGCAGAATATCAGGAGAAAGAATTCAGATTAAGTCAAGGGTAAATTAAAATATTTTTGAGGAAAGTCTCAAAAGTAGGAGAAGAGAAAAAGGAACTAAAACAGGATTCTTCAGTGACAGAATGACTCGACTTGATGGCCTTCTCTAAAGTAGTGAGGGATGTATAAGAAACTAAAAAGGGAATTCATTGCATTAGTTGCTCATGTGGCTAAGATATAAGTATAGTTCTGAGCTGGAAGATGGACTGCAAAGTAAAACCACTTTTCTTATAGATCAAGAATGGCCTAGAGACTCAAAGTGTTGTCAACTCAGGTTTGAGAAAATATTAGATACTTTAACCATTATTCTTGTTCTGAAATATATTTGCACTGTTTTTCTTTTATTTTCTTATAATAAACCTTCTAATTTACTCTGTTTTATTTACTTCTCTATCACTGAGACAGAATACCTGATGCCCATGACTCTAAGGAGGAAAGGTTTATTGTCGTTTAGTCTGTAGAGGTTTCAGTTCATATTCAGTTGGCTCCAAGACAGCATAGCATGGCAGATGGGTATGGCTCAGGAGACAGAGCTCATGGCATGGTGGCAGGAAGCAGAGAGAGGTTAAGGGAGGAGGGATGAATGTATACTCACCAAGGCCATGCTCCCAGTGGCCCACCAGGGTTTACTGCTTATTGTCCCATTTAGTTATAAGTTCTTCTGTATGCTGATCCACTGATGAGCATCACACCCTCATGATCCAAATCACCTCCCCAAATCCCCACCGATGAGCACATGAGGTTTGGGGGAGACATTCAGATAAAAACCATAAGTGTCTCCAAAGCTAGATGTACTAGAAATAGATTTTTCTTTGTTTACCCGCAATGGTATATCTAAAATGAACTCAATTTTACTCACTTACCATTCTTCCACCCACCTTAAAAAAAATACTCCCTTTCTCTAGGGTTGTAGCTGTGTTTCAAGGAGTTTACACAGCACTGAGTAGTGTTATTAGTCAGTTTCCTAATTGTTGAGGTATGGTACCTAACACCACAATTTAAAAGAGGAGAGATTTAATTTGCTAATGGTTTTATTCCATGGTTGTAAGGATCCAAGGCAGAGACATCATGGCAGAAGGGTTTGGTGGAGCAAAGCTGCTTCGTTCATGGTGGCCAGGAAGCCGAGAAGGGAAAAGCATCAGAGAAGAACAGGAAAGGGATCCTATGCAGTTCCTAAATTCATGTCTCCGTGGCCCACTCAGGTATACCCACAAGTGTGCTTTACTAATCTGCTAGCTGTTTCTTAATCCAATGAAGTTGGCGTGTCAGGGTTAACAATTACAGTAGTTAAGAATGACATATGTCCCCAGTGGCTAATGGGATTTCATGTAGCTCATGACCCCTTCCTGTTTATTCAGGAAAAAGATAATCAATTAATCATGGTGTAGGTTTTGTGTCTTTCTAGAGGCATTGTGAATCCATTCTTGCCTTGAAAAACTTCCCTTGTCTTCATTTTTACCTGAAAATGTGAGAGAAACGTTCTTTTTATTCTTATTTTTCACAGCAGATTTTACACATTTCTGTCTACCCAACCCTAAAGGCTTTCTTCAGCAGAACGTAAATGTTCCTCCCCACCCCTCCCCAGGCCCCAGAACATCTACTCACTCCTGAACATTTCTTTCCACAATTTTTGGAGTTACTTTTCGTCTTGGGGTGAAGGGAGAGAAGGGAGCAAGGGACAGAAGAAGCAAAATTTCACTTGAGTCATCAAGTATCTGTGTGCAGAATCTCCTTGTGGGCTGCATGTTTTCCAATAAAAACTAAAAGCTTTTGGTCTTGAATAGGCTGTTTTCTGTCTCTATATGCATAGCTCTTCCAAAAGTCAATCGATGCTATGTGGATTAGCAGCCCTGGTGCCAAAGGGTCATAGGATAACATAAAATATAGGGATAACATGTTGGCTAATACTCCAAATTATTATTCCACCACAACACTGAATTCCTCAATCCATGGAAAACCAATTTTAATAAAATAAAATGGGGAGACATTAAGGTTGAGTCATAGGAAATTACCAATGGTTGACTATTTTTCATCAGGGAAGCATAATGTTTCAACACAAAAAGCATGGTCTTTAATGTACTTTTTTTCAGTGAATGTGGTCCTTGTGTGATTGGTTCAAGATTCTGTGTGGTAGTTGATGGAGCTGAGGGATAGAGAGGAAGAAGCTTATAGAAGTACACTTATGGCACTATTCACCAGACTTTCTAACTAGTAAACCTAGAGGTCATGTAATATTGTTAACTAGCAGGTCAAGTGACATTTTTAGCACAAATGCTTTCCCCTTCAGAGTTTTGTATTTTTGGATGGTAGTAATGAGTAACAAACCTGATTCAGCAGCAAATGAGAAATCAGATCTCACTCAGGACATCAATATTCTGTCTCAAGAGCTTCTTCCATAACAAATTTAAACCACTAGATCACACACACTAACTAGAACATAAGCTATATTTTATTGCGATTGTGGGATGTGTGATTGGTTTCACTTTTGGAGAGATAAAAACTATTAAATTTTAATAAATGGTATTCAGATCAAAGAAATACACGATGGGATCAAGTAAAGAGAGACTCAAACATGTAACCAGTGTTTGTTTAAATAAATAGAGATAGTGTCTACATTTAGCAGAGAGAGACAAAGGAAAAAATTGGAAAATGTAAGTTGTATTTATGGGAAATAATTCTAGGATTGGAATTCCTGTCCTTAAAGCTGAAATTGCCATATGGGGCACAAAATGAAAGATACAACTTTTTTTATGAAAGGATTTTGGTTCTTGTTAAATGTCATCTGACAAATTAAACCTTTTAAAGTGAATGTGCTAGCCGAAATTTTTATGTTGAAATTTTACAAGTAAAGATAAAATAACAAATAGAAAAATTTATACACTTTAACTACTAACTATGAGCTGAAAGTCGAGAAATATTTACTTGTTTTCATTATGGGTAGCACACACACACAAAAAAACAAATGTATTAATTGAACCAGCAATCTAAGATGCTGTGTAAACTAGTTACACATTAGCAAACAGCAAAATGCTGAAAAAATTAGAATTTACAATTAAAAACATGCCAGCAAAAGAAAACTGCCATTTTTTTTGCATGGGTTGGTTATTTGATCACTAACTTTAACACAATGTATAGCCTCAAAAGAAAGAAGCTAACCAAGTTTATGTGTGTCATTTTAAGAATTTTACTTCCCCTATAGTCAATCCTGATTAAGTTTAACCCATCAATCTGAAACCCTTAATTAACTTTTTTTCTTGAAAAAGCTGGAAAAAGTGATGTGGCATGCAGAAAATAAGGTTGCATCAAAGATTTGCTTTTCAAAATTCCACCAAAGTCTTCTAGGGCATAGTTTGATGTCAGTGTCTTTTCAGATTTAAGCAAAAGCACAACAAAATCCACTATTTTGTTTATCATATAATGATTAACATGCTGTAAATATTGACCCTAGGTTATGCAAAATCCTCAAGAAAATAGTCTGCTTTATTCAAAATACTCTATTTCCTCAGGCAACAAGGTAGACCAATATATTCATTATAAAAAATGAATGTCAAGAATTCTCTTATTTGCAGTTAATCAGAATGCTACAAATAATCTGGAAAAATCTACTTACTGAGGTTTGATTTATTAAGCTTGAAGTTTAATCGCTGAGATGATTTATAGATAAATACAGGCAAAGTAGAATACAATGAGTGGAAATAGTGAAAGGGGGAGGTATCATTTTTAGGAAGAGAAACTAGGTAAGCCAAGCCTGAAGGTAGTACACACAAGAAAATATTCGGGGTTCAACTAGTGATGGCCAAAATTGTGATATAGAGGGCAAAGCCTGCTACATGGGATTGAGCAAATGGAAGATTTGACTGCCAAACATCAAAGCTGGAGGACTCATTCACACCCAGCGCTCCTAATGAGCACAGTTGGGCAAGAAGGTACAGGTAAGGAAGGAAATGGGGAGTGGAGTAATTAGAGGTGATGACAGGACCTCAAATAGTATCACGTGTATGTTGGGAAGCTAGAAAGAATGAACAGCATGAAACAGAAAACTTCTAGTGACCTGATACTAAACTGTTCTTATGGTAAGAAGGGCTTACTTGGGATGGGTGTCACTCTACAGAAAGGATAGATTTCCGCATCTCTATAAGCCTCGCTGATTTAGTGATGGATCAGTCTGGCAACTTTCCAGGTTGCAATGTGTACAGGTTGCTAATCCTTCCTAGAAGTGAAAGGGAATTGTAGATTTCCTGTTTACCATCAAATCTTAGGAAGAATAACAGTGAGGAGAGTCCCTCTCTCCCTCCTTTCCCTCAGGGGCTGTGCTGCCCTAACAATCACCAGCAATCTACTTCACAAGGGAGTTCAGTCACTTGAACTGTGGGCCTTCATGAGGCATGCAAAACTGGAGTCAGAATTTCTCAAGAAGTTAGAGGAAAGGATAATTGTTTTCTCCGAAGCCCTACTAGTAGCGGCTGGGGCTATAGCTCAGTGGTGTAAGCGCCTGCCTAGCAAGTGCCACGTCCTGTGTTTGATTCTTGGTAAACATCCCCCCGGCCCTCAAGGCAGAAGTTATACTACTTTAGTTGTTAAAATGATTAGTTTGAATTGACACTCAATAATTTCCTGCCCTCTCACTCACTGTTTTGTATTTCATTCTAGCTCTGTTCCCGGCTTTCATCTTCTGTTACTCAAGTACTGTGGAAAGAAATATCAGGTCTACTTTGAGAAGGCACTGGAGAAAGTGAGAATCATGAGGCAGTCCTGAGATCATCCCTGCCAGAAGACCAAGACGGTCAGCTCACCGCACAGTACTGCCCAGGGTTGATAAGTATGCGTCTGGTAGTAGAGAACAGATGATAAGAGGAAAGAAGCACCTTTGCTTTCAGTCTTCTTTCTTACTCTCAGGTGAGACAAAAGGCATTGCCTTTTACTGGATTTTTTTCACTTTTTATAGTTATTAGTACATGCTTGTAGTACATAATGATTACATTCCTCATGGGGAGTGGGCACATGTACAGAGCACATCCTAATTCTTTTCTTTTTACCCCTTTCATCCCTTCCAGCCTCCCTCTATCTTTTGGTTCACAGTTGCAAAAGATCTATCTCACTATCTCCTATTATCTGTCTTTTATTTTGATTTTTATTTATATTTTGGGCTTCTCATACCATATAAGAGAAACCATGCAACATTTAACCTTGTGTGTCTGTCTTATTTCATTAACATTATGGCCTGAAAGTGTATCCATTTTCCTACATATGACTCTAGTTTATTCTTCTATTGGCAGTGTAGTACTCCATCATGCATAAATACAGCATTTTCTTTATTCATTCATGAGTTGATGGACATGTAGGTCATTTGCAAGCGTTAGTTACTATGAATTGTGCTGCTATCAGTATGGATATGCATGGATCTCTGCAATATGATGTCTTTAACTCAGAAAGATACCTACAATGGAAATATCTGAGTGGAATGGAATTTCTAGTTTTAATTTTAGCTTTTTGAATCTCCACACTGATTTTCATAATGGTTGTACTAGTTTATTTTCCCACCAACAATGTGGAAGGGTTCCTTTCTTCGCCCACATCCTCCCTAGCACTTGTCTGATTTCTTGATGACAGTCATTTTTTTCTGGAAAAAGATGTTGAACACTTTGTCATGTATTTATTTGCCATTTGTATTTCTTCTTCTGAGAATTGTATGTTCTTTTTGGTCCCCCCTTGTTGACTGTGGGGTACTTTTTTTTTTTTTTTTTTTTTTTTTTTTTTTTTTTTTTTTTTAGATCTTTAGGTATCAGTTCTTGGTCTGAGGAATAGCTGGCAAAATGGTTTTCCTATTCTGTAGGTTTTCTTTACATTCTGCCTGTTGTTTTCATTGCAGTGGAGAAGCTTTTTAATTTGATATAGTCCCATTTGTTGATTCTTGTTTTTTTTTTCTTTGTTCTTGTTTTGTTTTGTGTTATTTTTGTACTGGGGATTGAACTCATGACTTTGCACTTGCCAGGCAGATGCTTGTGCCATTGAGCTATATCCCCAGCCCTGACTCTTGGTATTACTACTTATGCCACTGGGGTTCTGTCTGTTCACAAAGTCTCTGCCTATACCTACATCAAGAGTTTTTCCTATTTTATCTTTCAGAAGATTAAGTGTTCCTGTTTTAATATATAAATCTTTGTTTCATTTGATTTTAGTTTAGTACTTGGTGAGAAATAGGGATCTACATTCAATCTGCTGCATGTGAATGGTTAGTTTTCCTAGTACCATTTATTTAAGAGACTACCTTTATCCAGTATATATATTTATTTTTGGCCTGTTATAAAAAATCAGCCTAAAATATCTGGAGTTTTTTTGTATTCTCTACAGTATGCTTTCCCACTAATCTTGCATCTTTTGTTTTTGTTTTGTTTTGTTTTTTTGGCCAGCACCATTCTGTTTTTAATTATGCAGCTTTGTAGTATAGCTTGAAATCTGGGGTTGTGATGCCTTCTGAAGCAGAAAATCTTAAGCACATTGTTTATCTAAGCTGTGTCAAGAAAATATATATATGTGTTTTCTTTTGAGATAGTTATGATTATTATGGAGTAGTTGGGCCTAGAGTACAAAGCATAGGCTTTAATCTCAACTCCTATACTTATCATTAACTTGTATGAATGTGGAATATTTACTTAATGTGTTTTAGACTCTTTTTATCACTTAGATAGTGAAAAGTGGTACAATATTTTTGACAGCTGTTAAAGATGTCAACCTTTTCGAAGTACCCAGGACTTAGCTGTGTTGTTAAATTCATTTTTATTTATTTTCATTTTAAGTAGTAAATTTAGAGACAGTTTACCTATTGTATATGTTATCAAACACCTTGTGTGCATATAATGCTTAGCAATGCTGACCCACTAGTGGACACTGGGATGACATGACCAGGTGGTGGAGAGAGTTCTTATCAGGGATTTCATAGACAAGGCAAACTGGCTTCTTTTGGTATTTACATAAGGTATATGATCTTGCTACCCTCACATGCAAGGTACCTAGTTTCTGAGTAATGAGCAAAGCTCTTAGTAGTTTTCCAGTATGAAATTTTTCTTTTTTATTGATCACCATTTTCTTTTTTATTGATCACCATTTTATCAGACTTGCCTTGAGTGTCCTCCTGAAGGAAGAGGGTAAAATTGTCTACTGTGCTGAATGCAATCTCAGTTATGAAAAATAATGGGAGAAATAGTGACAATCCTATGTACTTACTTATGAAGAAAATACCCAAACTAGGCAAGGCAAAATGAGTATTTCCTTGTGTGTGTGTGTGTGTTTGTGTGTGTGTGTGTGGTGAGTTGAATTTGATAGTTCAGGCTACCAAACCTACTACATTCTAAAAAAATTGTTAGAATTTATTTATTCCCTAGGCAATTTACTGTTTATTACTCAGTTTAGATTCTCTCTTCTTTCATGCCACTTCCTCTTTACCTTCCTTCTAACTTTCCTTCCTTCCTTTTTCCTTCTTCCTTTATCCCCTCTTTTTCTCTCCCCTTTTCACTTTTCTTTCTGCTATAGTTTAGAACCAAATTGCCTGTCACAATATTTATGTATTTAGAGATGTGACTTTTGCAAGGTGATCAGATCATGGAGCACTAAATTCAGCAATGGATTAATATTCACCATGTGTTTCAATCATATCTTGTAAAACAGGAAGTTTTTCTTGGTTGAAGCATGAGGAGTAAGAAAAAGAAAGGTAAGAGATAAAGTGACAGAGTCATTGGGCAGTGTGAGTGGCAGCAGTGGCTGTAGACTGCTAGGTCTCAGGGCCTATGTAAGCACTTTGTCATTTACGCCTATTGTGATGGGGCCAGGGGATGGTTTGGACCACAAAGAGATGATCTAATTTATATTTTTGAAATAATTGTTTTCACTATTTCGTTGAAAAGTAGACTGAAGCGCTGAGATTCATTCGAAGGCATTTGTAATAAACCAGGAGAGAGTTGATGATAGTTCTCAGAAGAGATTTTGAGGAGTGGCTGGGTTCTGATGGTTTTATTCTAGATGTTATATGGAGCAATGGGCCTGTTTATGGAAAGAAGAATCACACCAGAAAAAGTAAGTTTCCTGGGTGTTAGGAAGTCATTTTATTATTACCATATTATTTAGTGTACTGTACATGTCACCAGCAGAGAGGATTTCTGGGTTGACTTATAGAACCAGAGGCTGGAGAGTACCACATCCCCACATTCTTGTCCACAGGTCAGACAGTGGAGAAACTACAAACTGCTCAGCCCAAGAAGCTGGAAGCCTCAGTACCAGAGGGTCAAATGATGCAGCCCAAATCTGGAAAGAAGTCCTGGAAGATCCTAGGAGAGTTACTGACTGGTGCAGTCTGCATTCAGAAGGTTGAAGATTCTGGAGCCTGATGTACACATGAGATGTCAGCAGCAAAAAACACATGAGCTCAAGAAAAATGGTACATGCATACCTGTGGGGTTTTTGTTGTTGTTTCTTTTTGTTTTGTTTTTTTTGTGGTAGCAGGGATAGAACTCACAATCTTGTGCTTGGCAGGCAGGCACTTATGCTACTGAGCTAAACCCCCCACCCTGCATACCTATCTTTGTAGCAGCACAACTCATAAGTAAATCTTGGAAGCTGCCTATATGTCCATCAACAGATAAATGGATAAAGAAAATGTGGTATTTGTACACAAGGGAGTACTACTCTTCTGTAAAGGACATATTTGAGTCATTTGTAGGAAAATCGATTCATCTCGAGAGACCACAGTGATAAGTGAAATAAATCTGGCATACAAACTTAAATATCACATGCTTTTGCTTATTTGAAAGACCCAAAAGGTAAATAAATTAAAGAGCAAAATAAAAGATAGAAAATAGAATACAGGGAGAAAGATATTTTGCAAAAAAGAAAGGGACCAGAAGATTGGGGGTGGGAGGTAAAAGAGAGTAAAGGAATGGTAATGAAAAAAGAATTGAGAAGTGTTACGTAAACCAACCAATTCCTCACAAGAAATGTAATCATTACCTACTCCACATATGGACTAATAAAAACAATAGCCTTATGTGTGTATGTGAGCTTCCTCCTTTTTCTGCTTGTTATTCTATCTGGGCCCCTACATGCAGGGAAGGACTTCCCACCCACACACATCTCCTCTGGAATCATCTTCACAGACACCCCCACACATGTGTTTTATCAATTTTCTAGACTTTGTCAATCCAGTCAAGTTGGCAGCCAAGATTAACCATCACAATTAATAATTTTAACTTACTTTTATGTCATTTGATCACTCACTGCTTCTTTGAGCAAATCTGTAACTAGTAATAAAACAGTAACAGAGAAACATGGTAGAAGCAGATGCCCAGTCATTTACCTGGAAAATCTGTTGTTTCTCAGGGGTACATAATCATACTCTGAAGTATAAGAGTCATATAACAACAACGTCACTGAGATAAATCTACCTTCTGTAGGAAAGATCCCATTTCATCAATTAGACCTGTTGTAAAAGAAATAACTGTCAAATAATTAACATGTACCTCTGGATAAAGAAATCATCGCCAAAATAGTGAGGAGATAATTTGCAATAGATGGCCAACAGACTGAGACCAGGAAAAAAAATGTAGTATGACTGATATTGATGGTTATCACCTAATATTTGTTCTCCCCTTTCCTGGAAGAACTTCTGATTTTTAACTGAACACATGGTTGACTGGGAAAAAGAACACATTGTATATATCAGCGTGCTACTTAATTTTTTGATAATAAAGTAAAAAAAGCTATGTGCAACTTTGGGAAGTGCCCTTGCACAAAAAAAAAAAAAAAAAAGGAAAGGAAAGTTTTCCTTTGTCTCTTCTTTCTTGACGTCTCAAGTGAAACGTGATTGCTGGAGTTACACAGCTATTTTGAACCATGAAATGCAAGTCATAAGTTGAAAATAAGAAGCAATAGGATGAAAACTGCCATTAAGTCCTAGTGATGATGAGCTAGAACTGTTCACATTCAGAAATAAAGATCTATTGCATTTAGGTCACTATTACTTTGAGCTCTTGACCCTTCAAGTTGTATCTAATATAACCCGATTGAGGTAGAAATAAAAGGCCACTTTGGTAGAAAATTAAACTTTTTAGGAATACTCTAAATGTTAAATTTACTTTGATCTACACACTGAAATCTTTATTGAAATTATGCAGTGCTTCTTGTAAAAATAAGAATTCCACCTCAGTGTAAGACAAATTAATCTTTAGTGTGAGTCAAAAAAAACAAAAAATGATATAAATTATTCTCATAAAACTGGATGCTGATTCCTTTAGTTACATTTCTAGAAAAGTTCACAATTAGTGAACTAGTCATGGTTGGCTGTTTTCCACATACCCTTCTAGTGTCTAAAAGGTTGTGGACTCTGTTTTGAGTACATCTGCTTTCTTAAATTCATGACTGGAGCACCAAGAGTCAGTGATGCTCATATTTTCTTTTTCTAAGGAAATTCCATCCAATTTTCTTTCAGTTATATTTGAGCTTCTGAATCCTTAGAGTAAATATCATAAGGATTGCTTACCTCATTCATGTATGGTTTAAGATACAAAGATAACACTTTTTTTTTTTTTTTTTTTTTTTTTTTTTTTTTTTTTTTGCGGCACCGGGGATTGAACTCACAACCTCGCGCCTGCCAGGGCAGGAGCTTAAGGCACTGAGCCAAACTCCCAGTCCTGGTTTGTTGAGGCAGGGTCGCACTATGTAGCTCAGGGCGGCCTTGTGCTCGCGTTGTAGCCCAAGCCGGCCTCGAACTCACAACGCTCCGCCTACCTCAGCCTCCCGAGTGCTGGGATTAAAGGCGTGCCCGGCTCAAAGATAGCACTTTAGCAATAGTTTAAATTAAGATACTGTAAGTTTTGAAAATAATTTAAAGAAATGTTGGAAAAAGGAAGTAAAATACTTTGTTGGCCATTTTTAGATTATTTCTACATAAATATGGAATGGTTAAGTGATAAATAATCTTTTCCTATAATTTTCCTTTGTGTTTTCACATGAAAGGATTTGATATATTAGAATAAGCAATAAATTTGTATGAATATTCTTCTTATAGCTGTTTGAGGTTATTTCACAATTTATAACACTATGATTAAAAATCTAGATGAAGAGGAAAATGTCACTGTAAATAAACTCATTTCTCTCTTTATGCCTTTGGTTGTAAGTTTTCCATTTAATGACATAAGAGATTTAAGCTAGTGATCATAAAAGTCACAGTTCTTTTAAATTATTGTATTGCAACATGTAACTGCAATTATAAGGTAAATGCCAGGTAATAAAAATGTAAACCTACAGCACTTCTGCTTCTAAATTGGAGTTATGCTATAATCTCTTTTAGATTAACTGCCTGAAAATGTATTAATCAAGTATTCAGAAAAAACACTATTATTCTCTTTGATTTGCACTCCATAATCACAAACTATTGGCTTAAACAAAAGGGCTATATAATAAAAAAAGTCTTTACAAATTACAACAAAATTGTGAACAACTTGATGATAAAATTCACAGCACTAAATTGGAAATGCAATACACTAAAAGGATTTATATTATGCTAAAGATCAATATAAATTATTATAGTTAAATTGAAACTACTGAAACATAAAGGTGGAAACTAAATGTGGGTTGAATAAGGAAATGAGATTTGAGAAAACAAAAAATTAAAGTGCAAAAATTATTTATGTATATATAAATAAGCTTATGTGCAAAGCATTTTTCCTTTTGTATTACATCTTGGTAGGTTTGCGAGGTCAGTACATTGCAAGTTTTATCATCTCTCCAGTGGTAGAAAACTGAAGAGTTGTGACTCACCCATGAAGAAGTATTAACTGAGTGAAATACAGTATTACTGAGTTTCTTAAATTGTGTTACAGGATTTTGCATTACCTTATGAATTAGTAGAACTAAAAAATCTTAAAATTAAAATAGGACTAAATGTCTTCCAATTCACTACTCTAGTCGCCACTTTCCTAGTCTCTTAACTTTTCAACAATGAATAACACAAAACATGCTTTTGGGAGAGAACTTCCCAAGATAGATTAGATGACATCACAATGAGTTTATGTAGGTCGGCATGTGGTTCTACTGCTTGCCTCAAGAAATATCAGCTTTATTTCAGCTCATGATTTGTGTTTTAACTGTAACAGAAAATGCACCCCGTCCCCCCAGCCAGTATACTTCAGTTTGTCAGTTGCCCAAGTGGCAGTTCCTGCTCCAGTTCCCACTGTTTCTGTCTCTTAGAAATGGCTGTTCACTTTGATGTATAGCTGGTCAGTACGATGCACCTTGTACAAACCAATCCCCAGTTGATAAGCCATTCTGCCTCTGTACTTCCTGCTTGCTTATCCTACATAAGTACTAGAGCATCAGAGATCAGGACCTGCTAGTTTGTGAATGATCCCCATTGCGTCTGTTGATAAAAGTAAATCTGCTTCCAAGTCTGGGTGTCGTTTTGGTGTTTCTGCTTGCTGTAGCATAATGGCAAAGAAATATGGGCAGAACTGTGATTGATAAGAAGGTAATGAAATTTTCTTTAGTCAGTAATTTCAAATACATCTCTCTTCTTGCTGTCCCTGATTGTCTTCTTGATAAATGAAATGGGAACCTAAAGCTGGTGAATTAATAAACAAGTGATTTTCTTTCTATTTTGTTCTAAAGGTATAAAAATGAAGACACTACTCTATTGGTAGTGGGTGTAATCTCCAGTTAATAATTTAACAAGTGTATTTTACAGTTTTCCTTGGATCATGAGAATGAAACACAAGACCAGCCTCTGGGCTCATAAAGGCATGACTCTTACTAAAAATCTGTATGAAGGAAAGGAATTCATAGAGAAGAAAGATAAGGAGAAATTCAGAGAATTAAAGAGTATCTAAAAAGACTTTCTAGGGACAACATTATCTAGAAGTTTGGAAACAAAAGCAGGAGAAGCTAATGAACCACGCCAATAGCAAATCAATGAGGGGACTATAGAAAAGCAGGTTTGTATTCTGAAAGGCTGTTCCATGCAAGTTAATTATCAATGCCAATTACCCCCAGCTTCTATTTTTCCAGCACCAAATAACACAAATTAAGCCCTGTTCATTTATTTATTCACTTATTGATTGGTTCATTCATCCATCTGTGCTTTCAACAAATAATTTATTGAATCTATTCCAAGTGGAATCCCTTTCATTTATTTATTTTTCTTTATCTGTGGTTTCAGAGCAAGACACTCACTAAAGCGATCCACAGTGACTAAATTGACTCCTCGGTGCTTGTATTTCTGTCTGTAAAGGAGACTGAAAATGGCACGTGTTCCTGAGAAAGCATCTGAAAGCACTGGGCTCCGGGCACAACTCTGTACATCAAACACACCCTGAAGAAACAGGACAGCTGGCACAGTGAGGGTCTCCCAGGACTGCTCTGTGCTTAAGCTGGTTAAGATAAAAATGCCCTGAACCATCCTTTCATCGAGCTTCAAGTCAGCTTGAGCTTTCTCAGACTTTCTTATCAGTTTCCCAGGAGAACAATCTCTCTTCTCTTGTGTTTAGTGATTCTGTTCTTTCCAGCTTTGGACATCATAGGACTGTGATAATTTATGTTAAGTTATACAGTTTCACTTCTCACAGGTCCCAACTTGAGCTGCAGCCATTTTACTTTTCTTACCGTTAATCACATCAATCCTGGGTGACAGATTTATAGTTGTTTTAAAATAAATGCTCTACGCAAGTAATAAACCTTTCATCAAGGGCCATGTGAGACTCTTCAGGTTAGCTTCTGTGCCATCCATGTGTCATTTCTTTTAAGTTTTTGTCAATGATAATTTTCTTTTCATATTGATTGTGTAGACTCAGCCCATCAGATCTATTGGCTAAGCCTTAAAACACCCATAGACCTGACTGACTAAATCTACAAACAAGAGACTACCAGGAGCTAAGAGAGGGGCCTGGAGCAGAGCCTTCCTCACACTTCCAAAGGGAGAATGCCTCTGCTGACTGATACCTCAGTCTTAAATGTCTCTCCTCTAGAAGAATGACCAGATATATTTCTGTTGTTTAAGTCACTCAGTTTGTGATACTTTGCTATTACAGCCCTAGCAAAGCCAGGGGCTTCTTCATTTTTTAATGCCTTCAGAAGATGCAGCAATGTCATCTCTCTCTTTTCTGGTGTTTGCCATTATGTCTTCTCTCTCTTTTTGTTATTTGTTAGATGAGAGTTTTATAAATTTCTACCGAGTGATTTCAAAATATCAGCTATTGGGTGAAATTATTTTCTCTATTATTATTTTTTGCTCAGTTTTTGTTTTGTTCTTGGTGTTAGAATGTCTCTTCTGCTGACTTTGGTTTTAATTTGCTCTTCTTTTCATAATCTCTTAAGGTGACAACTTTGAACATTGATTATTTCTTTTTTTAGATATAAACAATCACTGTTATAAAATTGCCTTTAGCACTGATCTAGTTGGATCTCATGGAATTTTTTACTATGTGTTTTCATGCTTACCTGGTTGGGGATATTTTCTAATTTCTTATGTGACTTTTTCTTTGACCCATCAGTTAGATAGACATGTGCTATTTATTTCCAAATATCTAGAGATTTTCTGGTTATATGATTTCATGCTTAATACAGTTTTGTTTCAAACCTTACATTGTATGCTTTTAATAGTTTCTAAATGTGTTAAGGTTTATATGGTCTATCTTTGTCAATGTCAACGTACATGTGGAGTTTAAGCAAATATTCATTCTGATAATTTTGGATGAAACATTCTTCATTGATTAGTTCCATCTCAATGCTATTATCATTCAAACATTCCAAATCCATGCAGACTTTCTGCTTAGCTATTGAATCTGAGAGGAAAAAAATAGAAATTTCTATCTAAAATGGTGAAATTGTTTATTTCTCCTTTTCGTTCTTTCAGTTATTAAACTTTCTGAATCTCAGTGGTGAGCACATGCACATTTGAGATGTTTATGCTTGCTTGGTTCCTTGACCATGTTTTTGTTATGGATTATCCTTCTTCACATCTGAGAATACTTTGATATTGGTATTGTTGTTCCTGCCTTCTTATATGTACATTTTTTATATTCTTTTATTTTAGCTTCTCTATATTTTATATTTAAAATAAGTTTGCTAAAGAAAGTCTGTATTTGGATCTTGCTTTTTTGTTTAATCCATTTGTCTTTTTAAAGCACTATCTTTAAAATATTAATATTTAACGTAATCAGCAATAGGTATGAACGAAAATCTTGTCAACTTGCTAGATTTTTCTATGTATTCCATGTGTTCTTTACTTCTTTTTTCTCTTTGCTGCTTTCTCTTGGGTTAATTGATAAATATTTATGCTTTAATTTATCTCTAGAC
>RJWM01036361.1:0-18214 GCA_004363535.1 Dasyprocta punctata
AGAAGCAACATCAAGGTCATCATCAGAAATCACAGACAGGCTATCTGTGATGCAAGAAGCAGTTCCCTGGAGGCTGGGAGGAGGGGATAAAGAGCCAGAGACAATGCTGCCTTTGCCTGCTTCATCCTGCAGAAGTATAAGGTTCCAACCTGGAGCCTGAAAGATTACTGTCACATTCCACCAGAGGAGCTCAGGAAAAGCCAGAAAACCAATCAAATGACTCAAGAGATGATATGAATGATTCATCACCAGTGTTTAGTAGGAACATCTAGCAAGAAGGGAAATTTTGTTTTCTTTGTGCCTAAATGATAGAGGGAGGGATAGCAAAGGTTTGGGCGAAGGGAGGTTCATGTCATGGTTGAAAATCTGCAGCGCAGGAGACAGGCAGACTTCTCCAAAAGCCCACTTCTCCTCTTCTCATCTGATTTGGGGTAAACTTCACTTAGCCCTCGGAACTGGTTTTCTCATCAGCAATACAGGGTTTTAAACACCTGCTTCAAAGGCTGGCGTTAAGGAAACAACAGTTTGTAAAACACACAGCCTCTCCCTGCATGCCATATTCCCAGCCAATCCCCACCCCGCTTCTTGTTGCCCACCCCTACCAACCATAACAGAACAGCTTGAGACAAATATTCCTTCTATTCTAAGACCAAGAGAGAAAAAATGACCTCAAAGCGTTGAAGATACTTGTAGCAGTTCCCAAACTTGTAAAATGAGGTCATCTTCCTTTTCTAGAGACACTGTCCATAGAGAGCCAACCTCGCTCGATAACTAATGCCCTTAAAATTCCAAACAAGAAGCCAAGGCTCCTCAAACCCACCTGGCCCAGGGCACGCATCTCTACTGTGGGACTAATGATTAAGGTAGCTACAAAAGTAAATGGGTTCTGTGCTCCCAAATACCCCCAGGCCTAAACAAGAAGGCTGAGCTGAATAAAAATCAAGCAAACAGCCTAAAAGAAATTAAGTGCTATTTACATGGCCTTTCCTTTATGCCAGCATTCATTTTAGTTTTCCTGAGGAAGAACTTTGAATATGTTTGCTCACAGGCAAATTCTTGTCTTATGTCTACTGATATGAATCTAGGGAGGCAAAATGAAGTACAGTTTTGAGCAGTTCACTATCAAATCTTTTTGGTTAGCACCCCCAGCCTTTGTGAATAGGTCAGGTACCAAACTCCAGACAAAAAATAGTATCCAGAATTTGGTGAGTTCCAAGCTTCCACATGAATTATTAGACAATGGGCTTTCTGCTTCATGCTGCCTTTTTTAGGAACAATCTTACATAGCTGGAGAGAAACAGACGAGGAAGTGCTGTGTAGGAGAAAGTAAGGGAGAGGAGAGAGGAGAAAAGATCAGAAGATGGGGAAAAGAAGAGCAGTGAGGGGAATGGAAGCAAAAGAAAAGGGTTGATTTTTTTTTTCCAGCAAAGAATAATAAGGGAATCAGTGTTTAAGAGCCCAAGAACTAAACTGGACATGGTGGTGCACGCCTGTAATCCCAGCACTCGGGAGGCTGAGGTAGAAGGATCGCTGCGAGTTCAAGGCCAGCCTGGGCTACATAACTGAGCTCAAGGTCAGTCAGCATTACATAGCGAGACCCTGTTTCAAAAAATCAATAAATTTTTTAAAAAATGTGAAAAGTCAGTGGGGTTGCCCACCGTCATTTTTTTCTCCAAACACCTCTGGTGACAACTCTTTCTGAGAGAGCAAACCCCACTCCAAGGAGCTAGAGTTGGAATCTAAGGTTCTGAAATGTGTCCTGATCCTTAGCAGCTTTGAATAAATTAAGGATTCTCTGGCGTAAAGACCAAAAATAGTCCCACCCATCCTTTCCACCCACACCAGCCAAGGATTTCAACTGGAAATCATCCCATCAATATGTCAGGACAGACGCCAGCGTTCAAAGAAACTGCTGCCAGCTCAATTTGAACTCAAGCCTTGCTCTTCATCACCTATTCCCGAGAGTTTCCTGGACAAAGCAATACATTATTTTACTTATTTCACTGTAAATTTTGGTTTTCATGTTATAAAATATATCATATTAAAAATCTGAGGGACAGTGCCTACAACTAAGAAACAGTGACAGTTTTACAATCCAGGCAAAAGTCACTTCTGATTTTAAAATAGAGAATTAGAGTAGATTAGGGGGAGGGAGGGATGGATAAATGGATAACCGATCAGTAGATATAGTCAGGTCAAATTCCTCTTTGTATTTCTTTCCACATTTTGTTCCATATACTATTAACAAGATACAAGTTTTTAAGAAGCTTTCTTGACTACCTAGCTGCACATTTTAAAAAACAAATAAAACACTTTCCACCAGAAAATATTTGAATGACTTTATCCTTGTTTTAGTAATAAAAATTTTTGTTTGGTTGATAGCACTGCTTATATTTAAAATTTTAACATGAGTTCTTGAAATTATGAAACCCTGGCTACTTCCAATGTGCTGCTCTACATATGTAGATGTATTTAAATGCATAAATAGAACATCGGTCAATCTTTCTCTATGACAGCTGAGATAAGCACAGATATGACAAATGATAAACGATGATACATTTCCATTGCATGTGTATAACACAGGTATTCATTCAAACAAGCATTGAATTCACTCTTACACTTCTCTCTTTCTCTCTCACAATAAACAGGCCACAGGTTTAAGAAAACTTGTCAAAGACCTGGGTCATCAGAGGTGGGTGTCTTTAAAGGCCATCCCTTCCAAATCCTCATCCTCATGTCTAGCTGGGCTGCAATTAAGTGGGAGAGGGATCTTAAGATGCTTTCTTCTTCCTAACAGAGGCAGCCAGGGCGGGGAGAATGTGTGGACACCTGTGTGTAACCCGGTGCAGACGGTGTAGACAGAGAAGGAGACCAGCTCAAGCCCAGGAGACAATACCCAGGGCACTAACAACATAATGAATCTGCAACCGGAAAACTAGCGATACCTCATGACTTAAAATTGTTTTCCATGACTTTCTAGAGACGTTCATGTCTTGCACTAAATATGCTGCTGAGTCTTGGAAACAACCAAAATGCCCATCAAAGCCGGGCGTGGTGGCGCACGCTTTTAATCCCAGCACTCAAGAGGCTGAGGTAGGTGGAGCGTTGTGAGTTTGAGGCCCGTTTGGGCTACAACGCAAGCACAAGGTCGGCCTGAGCTACATAGTGTAACTCTGCCTGATAAAACTAGGGCTGGGAGTTTGGCTCAGTGGCTTAAGCACCTGTCTGGCAGACATGAAGCTGTGAGTTCATTTCCCAGTGCAAAAAAAAAAAAAAGCCCTTCAACTGCAGAATGGATGAAAAGGATGTGGTATTTTTATACAATGGAATATTACTCAGCTATAAAAAGGAATGATCTTGAGGCTTTTATAGGTAAATGAAGGCAACCTGAGACTATACTCATAAGTGAAATAAATCAGACTCACATTTGTAAATATTGCATTGTCTCCCTAGTGTAAAAAATAAATAACAATTAAAAAAAAACTGAAAGACTAGTAAAATCCAAAATGTACAATAGATACTGTAATAAGGAAAGGGGAAGAAAGTGCTCAAAATTAATGAACAGCTGGGATAGGGGGAAGGAGAAATGGAAGAAAGGAAAAGATTATATGCTTGTAGATATACACATATAACTGTATGTATGTGTAAGTATGCAAGATAGATAACTACTACTAATTCTCTGTTAGTTCATCAGAAAGAATAGTTTGTGTTGTCATTGTTTGATTGTCTGATCATTTTGTATGCCTGGATCTTGTAACTTGAACAACTACTTCTAAGGTTACAATATGTAATATATTGAGTAGTATTGATGTCTTACTTTTTTTCTGTTTTGTTTTTTTGAAATAAAAAAAAAATTATCTCTTAAATGTGCTGCTGAGGTTTTCAAAAGTTGGAAATCACTGTACAGATCAAAAAGGGAAAAGCCAAGTCTCGAATGGATGGAGTGGCATCTCCATCATCACGCGGTCGTTAGTGGCAGAGTTAAACCTCAGTTCCCTGTCTTCAGATTCTATATTCCAGCTTTTTCCACTTCATTGTATAATCAACTCATTTTCTTTAGATTTGGGAGTAACTTAACTTCTGTTTTTCCAGTCTGCTATGATAATTAAAATCTTTCTTCTACCAAAAGAACTATTGAATGCTAAAATTAATGAAATAAAGTGAAACACAGTGAATTTGAACTTGGGCCCAGAAGGAGAGAAAATTCAATCATTTTCTTTATATCTATCCATTACAAAAGGCCGTTTTGACTTGCGATTTTTAAAGTTCTCTCTTATTATGCTTTTATACAACACTGTGGGTTAGATAGCTTTTGTTGTAAAAATGAAGCTGGTAGAATGTTTAAAAGGAATTATCCAAAGTTTCAACAAGTGAAACAGATATCACAGCCACCAACATGACCGCCAGTCCTCAATGCAAATACACAAAAAAACGATTTCTGGATCATCTGTGACTTAGTATTATCCACAGAATTTTTCACTCAAATAATACCTATATTCAAATACTGATCATTATTAAGCAATTTGTATAAGAAATGATTAATATATTCATAATTCAGCTTTAAACAACAGAGAACTAGTTACTAATGTAAACCAACATGTATACAAAAACCTTAGTGCAATTTAAAATCTCCACTGGACCAGGAAAAGCCTACTTCCCAGAATGCCGTGTGCTTCAAAAACACCAAGTTTTGGCCACCTCTTGGCTCCCTCCTTTCCTTGCTTTTTGCTCCACCTAGAATGCCTTTCTGTCCAATTTTATGCCATACACTGTCTCAAAACCCAGTTCCACAAAGCTTTCTCTGAACCTCCCAGCCACAAATGCCCCTCCCTTCTCTGTAATGCAAGAGGATTTTATATTTTCCATGCATTCAGCAACTCTCCTTCCTTATTGGACTACTGACTGAAACTTACAAGTCAACTCTTGGTGTAACCACATTTATTTCTCTGATTGACCACTTCCTTGAATTTGTATAAATTCATCTGTGTCTCCCAGTGGTACTTTTCTACTTGAAAGGGTCAAACAGTCAGAGGGCAGCAAAGCAACCAGTAAGCTGATGGAGAAAAATCAAGCAAATGTGAACACTACCCTACTCAAAGTAGGTTTCGAGGGAGCTGGGTTCTTTGCTTGCCTGCTAAGTAGTTTTTCAAGTGAAAAATTAGAGGTTGTTCTAAGAGAAACGGCTTTGCATGTCAGAGTTCAATGGTTATTTTGATGCCACAAGGCTGGAGCATTCAAAAAAAGAGAAGAAATTGACAAATGGGGTAATACAGCATTATCACAAAATGATGAAGGTAGCTAAGGTACTTATAGACAGTCCCCACTTCAGTCTTTCATAGGACTCTGACTAATTTTAGAGGCATCTGAAAGCCATACACAGAGACTCCTGGTTTCAGTAGTAGTTATCAATGTGTGATGGTTTTTCCCAGGCTGAAACACCAATGAAACACACATGTTCTCACCAACTCAAACACCAGACTTGGGTTGTTATGGGAAATAATGGCGCACCAGTTCAATAAGCTTTACTTGTTAGTTTTACACTAAAGAAGCATTATAAAAGAAGTATTTGCAAACTACAAAAACCCAAAAATCTACAGAGGTATTGTATAAGCCTTTCACATCCTACAGAAAATAAAAACATGAGAGGATGCTTCCTCCCCTGGTCAGCTTAATACCTCTGCCTCTCCTTTCCTCAAATTTCTTGGCTCTTTCTTTGGCTACAGAAAGACACCAACAATATCATTCCTCCTTCAGCCCTGAGACTCTTTCTTCAAGTAAATCTTATTTTCATCTCCAGTTGTAAGCCTCAGGGAAGTTTTATGCCTCAAATTTCAGAATCCTACATATCCGTCAACAAAAACTCTTTTCTTTTTCAAAAGGAGTTAAATCGTGTTCCCGAAACCCAGAGTCAGAAGATGTTTTTAGGAAGACCCAAAGCCTTTGCAATAAGGGAGGAGTCCTCTTTAAGAACAGAAAACTAGCTTTCTCTGGCATATTTTTCAAAATCACATGATTGTGCAACACATGTGAGGGCCCTTTCGCAGGAATTGCAAAGCAGCCCCGGAAGGGAAAGCATTCTGATGTTCTGTTCCTTATAAATCTATTTGTAACCCCAACACCCTGAGAGGCTAAGGCGAGAGAATTATAAATTCAAGCCCAGCCTAGGCACTTTAGCAAGACACTGCATTAAATTTTTTTAAAAAACATTGAAAAGGGATGGGAACGTGGCTCAATTCCAAGGCCTTAGGTTCAATACCCAGTTCTAGAAAAACTTCCACTTCTTCTCATGATCCTCTAGTAAAATCCTCTAGTAAAAGACAGTCTCCTACATCAGCTCTTCCTGCAGTGAACACAGTGTCAAATGTCCCCAAAAAACAGTAATAGCCGCTCCCCGCCCCACCACCAACTTGCAGGGAACAAGAAAGTCAATCAATACTCACGCCGGGCGTGGTGGCGCACGCCTTTAATCCCAGCACTCGGGAGGCTGAGGTAGGAGGAGCGTTGTGAGTTCGAGGCCTGCTTGGGCTACAAGGCGAGCGCAAGGCCAGCCTGAGCCACACAGTGCAACCCTGCCTCAAAAAACCAGGGCCGGAAGTTTGGCTCAGTGACTTAACCGCCAGTCTGACAGGCGCGAGGTTGTGAGTTCAATCCCCGGTGCCGCAAAAAAAAAAAAAAACCACATGATTATTCACTACCTACTCTTTATGGGACATTGTTTCTTCCCTAATTCCTCTGAAATCAACCATTGGATGTAGCCACTGTCTCAGCCTATTCATCCATGGAAAACATACATGAGTCATGGATGGTTCAGACAGCCCAGGGTAACTCTGGGATGTCATTTTTCTTTGTGTTCTAAACTCACAAAAATGTCTTGTGAACCTTTAATTTAATGGAGAGAGAAGGAGCTCATGAGTAGGATGGTATCTTGTAAAACAACTCCCACAAGTCCCATCTCAGCAGGTAAAATTTCCCTATGCTCAGTAGATAGCAAAAGAAATGCAGCCTACCAGGCACAGTAGCACACTCCAATAGTCGCAGCTACTGGGGAGGCTGAAGCAGGAGAGACTGCCTGAGCCCAGGAGTTCAGAATCAAGCCTAAGTAATACAGCAATAACCTCTCTTTAAAAATAAAGGAGTCAGATGTGGTGGTGTACACCTGTAATCTCAGCATTTGGGAAGCTGAGGCAGGAGGATTACTACAAGTTCAAGGTCTGCCTGGGCTACACAGCAAGATGCTATCTCAAAAAAAAGAAAAAAAGAAAACAAAAAAAAGAAAAAAGAAAGAAAGGAAAAGAAAAGAAAGTTGAAATGACCTATGAACTCCTATTTTAAATATTTTTCATGATGAATGTGTGTTACTTTTATAATAATGGAAGTAGTTTCACTATTGAGAAATACTCCCCCCAAAAAACTTGGGTGTTTGAGAATTCGCAAACAACTGTGAATAAATTCAACATGTCAGCCAGCAGGTGTAATCTTGCTGTACTTAAAAGATAATACTGTTGGCACCCTGCTAAACTTTAAAAAAGTCAAAGCTGGGGATATGACTCTGTGGTCAAGCCCATGCATAGCATGCATGGGGCCCTGGGTTCAATTCCCAACAGTATAAATAAAAATTAAATCAGAATAACAATAATAAATACTACTGCAAATCCTATGAATGTTATCTAACTTTGTAGCATCTTGCAAAAGAAATATCTCCACCACAGAAACTTGGAAAGAGAGAACATGCACCAGACATAAGCCACACAGTAGTCGAAGTGGAAGAAATGCAGCGACTAGAAATTTATATGAAAAAATAATGTATTTGGTTAAATTAGTTGGTTGTTTCAGATATAAAGATTTTTAAATCTCACCTACCTAAATATTAACCTTATATTTCTTCTTTACTTGCATCTTAAAATATAGCTTTATTCTCATCTGAGTCCCTTAAATTCCAATGACTTAGGGTCCTACACTTTTGCCCCAAATAACTCATTAGGAAAAGCATTTTTCTATATTTGTTTATAATTATAAATTAATAAAACACTAATTTTCACTTACCCCGGCAGTTCTAACATATTACCATTTGAGGGAGATTTATTAAACATGGAAATTTCAAAGTTGACTGCCAAGACTTCTGGATAAAAACAATATTAAAGATGCACAGCCGCATCTCATTAACACCCCCCCCCAACATTCCCATTGTCATCTAAAAGTGCGCCATTTTTTGGGCACAACCAACCCTGGATAAAGGAGGAAGACTGTCAACTCCCTGTCACCATTTCGCAATGGCTTTCTGACATTGCCGCACAGTCAGAGGTCACCAGCAGGACTCTAACAAGCATCGCCACAGCCACGGACAGACGTGGTGTTGGGAAACCAACTAACCCTTCCAAACTGAATGCATGAAGTTCCATGTGGGGCCAGCCAGACAGGGCCCACTGCCTGTTTTCGTGGATTCCATGAGCTAAAGATGGGTTTTGCACTTGGAAATAATGGGGAAGAAGGAATAACATCACCACATAAAAACTAAAAAAATGTTAGTGGCTATAAAACCTACTAGAACCCAGTCACGCCCACTCATGTAAGGGTTTTCTATGACTCCACACCTCAACAGCAAGGCTGAGGGGCTGTGACAGGGAACAGTGGCCCGTGACCCCAAGAACATTTACTCCATGGGCCTCGATGGGAAAATGTGCCTCGTGTACACGGTATGATCAAAAAATATGGTGAGCATCTAAATTTTATTTTTAAATTGTCACAACAAAAGACACATTACTATTAATCCCCCTCAAAGAAATCTACCTCAGTTGGACACACTCATTCCATCATTTCTTAAGCAGTTCGGAAAGTCCTCTTTCATCATCTTTAGTTGCACCATCCTACCTGTCTTGTTGTGGTTTCCTGAATTAACTCAAAACATTTCCCTTTCATAGCCATTTTGACTTTGAGGAAGAACCAGATATCGTACAGCACCTGGTTCAGTGAGTAAGGCGGCTGAGGATGCACCGTAATGCTGTATGAGCCTGCCTTCCCGCATTTCTGATCACACCTTATAAACGCACTCCCAAAAGAGAACTAAAAACTGCTTCAGAGAATGATGGGATGTTTCTAAAAAGAAGGAACATTTTGAGGGGAATTCATGAAAATACATTTTTCACTGTCATAATTTTTTTAGTTTAAACATTCACCATATATTTTGATTGTCCCTTGTATATGATAGCTAACATATTATGAGTCCTTATCATGCACCAGGAGCCAGATTCTCTTTCCTTCATCTAATCTTCAAATCAGCATCTACTGTATCACTTTTTACAAGGAAAAAAAAAAAAAAAGAAACTCAGAGAAGTTAGATAGCTAGTACACAGCAGACATGAAATTTGACTTTAAATATCCCTCATGTGGTACCATATGCCTGTAATCCTAGCACTCAGGAGGCTGAGTCGGGAGGATCACTGGGAATTCAAGGCCAGTTTGGGCTACGTAATGAGTTCAAGGCCAGCCTGAACTACATAGCAAGACCCTGTCTCAAAAAAAAAAAATAAATAAATAAATAAATATCTCTTTCTCATGGGAGTTCATGAATTCTGTGCCAAACTTCATCCCCACATTCCCTGTCACCCTTAAACCGTATCACCACCACCACCACAGACTCAAAGCTCCCATTATCTCTAGCATAATACAAGTCCAAAATTTTCCACGGTGTGGAGGGAAGAATGCTTTACCTTGTTCCCTGTTATTTTCCTGCATTCAGCTTTGAGTGAAGCCGGAGTTGTGTGGTTTTGGTTTTGATTTTGGTTTTAGTTTTTGGTTTTTGGTTTTTGTTTTTTTCCCACAAGGGCTCAGGTCTCCATGCTGTTACTAAACTTTATTGGGCAGGTTCAAAAGTTAATTCATCAATTAATCTTATCCAGGAACCAAGGAGGGACAACCCAGGAAATTTTTAGCAGGACAACAGTTTTCTAGAAGGTCTGGCATCTCGGTATCACATTAGCTTCATGCCAAGTCTTGCTTTGACTGCAGGCTCGTGGATTGCCTTGGAATCCATGCTGTAAACTCAGTGACCTGTGACATAAATCACTGGTCACGTCTCCAGAAATGCTGGAACTGGAGTTCCCCTCATGCCCAAATCCTCTGCCCTGATGTCTCATTAGCCACTTCCATCATTTCTAAGCAAATGGCCCTCACAAGGGCAGCAAATTCACACATTTGGTAAACAAGAAAAGGAGAAAGAGCTGCTTTTCTGTTTCCAGAATTCTGTCCTCAGCCCAGACAATCAGTTGGGCAAATTGCATGAACTATCTGACTCTCAGATTCCCTTCTGCAGAGGAGTAATGACAATCCACAAGGCTACAAAAAACAAATTTACTCAGGATAAAGCAGGCTTTGGAATATGCAGAGCAACGCAGAATGCAAGATAAAATATAGTATAAAAGTGTAAAATACATACCCTGGTTTTACATAAGCAAGTAACTTTATCAAACCCTAAAGTCATTTCAGATTGTGATTCAGGATCCAAAACTTCATGCTAACCAAGCTTCTATGTACGTGAATAAATCTAGATGAGACATCATCAGAAATGCCAATTAAACAAGCTGTCAGAGATAGAACCATAGGGAGTGTGTGGTGGTACAGGCATGTAACTCCACTAATCAGGAGGCTGAGGCAGGAGGAGTTTGAGGCCAGCCTGGGCAAGACTCTGTCTCAAAATTTAAAAATAAAAAAGGCTCTGGACATAGCTCAGTGGCAGAGCACTTGCCTAGCATGCATGAAGCATTGAAGTTAGGGATATGTTTTTGTTCCCTGAGTGGGGAAAAGAAGGTGAAAGTTTTTAACAAGCTCATTACAAAATCTTTCCCTAAATCCGTATGCATTTATTCCCCAAATGTTTATTTAGTGCCTACTTCGTGTCCAGTTCTCTGCAAAGCCACGCACACAAAAAGCTGTGTAGAATAAAACTACAGTCTAGTAAATACCAAATTAAAAAAAAAAAAATCTGACATCCAATCTCCAGGAAATGCCAATTGCAAATGTTTTCTTTTTTTTTTAAATGGGGAGGTTCACTTTAAGTTTTCAGTTAGACATGTTAGATGGTTAGCCAGATAATACTTGGACTTCTAATCCCATTTTGTGTTCAGAGGATATGCTCTTTGCCTGGGGGTCAGAGGGGTGCTGTCATAAGCTTTTTTCATCTTGGATTTTGTCAGTCTTTTCTCACCTTACATGAGGTGGGTTTTGTTGTACTGAAACATGTCTGTCCATCCTGACATGCTTCCTCCTGCAATCCGTAATATCCAGTGCTTTAGACATATAAGGTTACCCAGAGGGTCTGAAATCTCATCTCTCAGGTGACCAGGAAGAACCTCGGGAAACCTGAATTTTCCACAGGCTATTGGGCCCATCTTTGGATCTGTCCCTAAATTGACATCTCAGGATGCAAGAGACCATGGAGACTTGCTGAGGAATACTGGAAGATGGATTAAAGAGAATTAGCAAGCATTTATTTTGTACCATGTCTTTGGTGATATTCTACACTTGAAGCATACCAAAAATTTTCAATTAATATCAACATAGAACTTATCATAGATTGTCAGACACTAAAGCTTCACTGTTGAGCTTTTTACATTCAATTCACAGAGTTAGCTGGGTAAGTTGCAATATTAATAGAATTTGAGATTTTGTTTTGGCCAGGTATGGTGGTACACGCCTTTAATCCCAGCACTCGGAACGCTGAAGCAGGAGTATCATTGTGAGTTCGAGACCAGCCTGGGCTACAAAGTGAGTTCAAGGCCAGCCTGAACTGCATAGTGAGACCCTGTCTTAAAATACAGGGCCGGGGATTTAGCTCAGTGGCCTAAGCGCCTGCCTGATAGGTGCAGGGCTGTGAGTTTGAGTCCCAATACAAAAAAAAAAAAAAAAAGATTTTGCTTTGTTCAGTAGCAAGACTCATTTTAAGATTTCACTGGAAAACAAAAGGAACATATATATATAGCCCTCAAAAACATGAGCCATGGGCTGGGGATTATAGCTCAGCGGTAAAGTACTTGCTCAGTATGCTAGTGGCCCTAGTTCTAGTGCCAGCAGCATCAAAACAAAACAAACAAACAAAAGGTCCACGCTACCGAAATAAGGACAAGACCTCAAGGCGATGAGCTGAGGGACACCCAGTTTCCCAGCTGCAGCGGTGACGCTGTGTAAACCGCCCCCAGCACTCACGCTGCAATCACCGAGGACTCTGTTAGAAATGATTCTTTCCGAGCTCCACCCCAGACCCTTAAAATCAGTCACAGCCGGTTCCAGATACAGTCTTTTAAAACAAGGACCTCAGAAATGATTCATAAACATGTGAACTCTCCAACACCTACCATGCCAGTGTTCTGAGCATCTCCCACATATATTCTGACTCAGTTTCTCTTTTGTAAGATTGTTAGGTTTCTTGAAGTTAGGGGACCTCTGGTCTATCTAGACATTAGGGTAAAATACACACAGAGTCAAGTTCTGGGGGTGAAGCTCAGGGGTAGAGGACTGGCTAAGATACATTAGTTCAAATGCCAGCACCAGAAAAAAAATGTTCTGGGTCTGTCATTTGCCATAACCAGTGCATGCTGTCTTACAGGGGGCGCTTGGCTGTGCGGAAGAAAACATCCCCAACAAATGGGAAGGACATGACCCATCCCCACCGTGTCCTTCTGCCAGTGGCTGGGCCCTACCTTGAGAAGAGGTGATCCGTCCTATGCAGCTTGTACCAGACTCTGTCTTTGGAAACTTCAGGGCTCACAGACTCTTGTCCTCCTCTGGCATTTGGAATGTGCCAGAATCAATCACATTCCATAAAGGCAAACAGGCTGGGAAGCAGATCCTCTTAAGCATTTTCAGTTTGCATGGACTTTCCCGCCCTTCACAGAAAGCCATTCTTCCCTCCAGCCGGCCCTCGGCCTGCGCTCACCATCCTGGGAGGATTCGAGGGCACAGCAGCACTTCCTCCCTCTGAGACCCCTGCAGGCCTGGCTTGATCCCTGGAGCTCCCACTGAGCCAGGCGCTTCCTGATCCCTGGCTCTCTCTCTCCACTCCCACTGAGACAATCCCCCAGGCACAAAGACCCCCTCACCTCCTCCAAGTCCTCCAGGCCCCAGAGACTCGGAAACGGCTCTTTGATTTCTCTACTGCAAAAAATTAACTTTTCTATACCAGTAGCTTGGAAGTCTTATTAAATACTGTATATAACAGTGATTTTTAAACTAACAATCTTTTTTTTTTTTAATTTTCTTTTGCTAAAAATCACTAAGTGAACCCTAGGCAAAGCTAGGCTTCAACTATACAGCTTGTCTGGGGAAAAAGAACCAGACTTCATCTCAGGAAGCAATCCTTGGATTTGGAGAATTGACTTTCTATTTTAAACTTGACAGGCTGTCCCAAGACCTAGTCTACCTCTAAAAGTATACAGATGACCACTCGACAGCACTCTACACTTGGGCTTCACCTACAGCATTGAAATGAGCCCTACAGTTGTGAAACAGTTTTGCTTTAAAAAAAAAAAATAATAATAATTTTCAAACAGCAAAGATAATCATCAAGGGTGGTGAAATCTGGGAGATATTCATAAGATGGTCACACACAGGCACACCATGTCACAGGTTCTGGTATGGTAAGATGAAAATAATAGTGAAGGGGAGGAAGGTAACTTTCATACAGATAAATATTTAAACTGCCCACTTTTGCATAAAAGTCTAGCGGCCTCACTTTTAAGGGACACGATAAACCATTCACCCTCATTATCGCACTTTCTATGCCGTTGCGTTGTTTATTTTCCTTTGCTTTTAGCTCACAAAGCCAAATGTAAAGGGTCTATTAATAATACCTTTTTATGTTTTAAACACAGTACTCTTCTAGAACAATTATTTATCTGCCTCACAAGCAACGCTCCCCCTTGGAAAACTCCACGGCTGCTTACAGATGTTGAACAAACAGTGATTTGAGGTTTTACTGCATTATTAAGGAGACTTGTTCTCAGTGACTTCCACTGAGAAGTCCCTGTCTTCCAGACAACGCTTTAAAAATCTTGCATCTTTGTGTACAAAAGCGATCCAAATGAACTACTTGTGTCCACTTAGCATTTGAAATGCCAGTAAGAATGTATGCAGTGGTCACTGTTCATACGTCCACAAAAAGTATTATCAAAAGAGGAGGAAGGAGAGGAGGAGGACCAGTCTTTGAGAAGGTGCAGAGGGCTGCTCATGGCCCCTCAGGAAATGGGCCGTTTTGTTTTGTGTCCACTGGGGCCTCCCCACTGCCCCCACACCGCTAGCTGTGTTCCTGTCCTGTCCCCTCTTGTAGCATTCCCACACCACCGCTGTGGGAACATCCCAGCCAGGGTATAGAGGAGCTTTGTAAGGGGGCGGATGGCAAAACTTTCAGGGGAAAAGAACCGCTTCAAGCAGGAGGAATGCTGCAGACCCTCTACCATCCTAACGCTGACTTCTCTGGAGGGATCTCAAGCACATCTCTATTTTAAATGAAATTAAGGTAAATCCATAACACACCATCCAGATCTTTTGGAGGGAACTACAGCTGTGGAAAGAACAGTGTAAGTGTTCCATACAATGACCTTAGAAGAGGTGATCCTGTTTCTCAGCCTCAATTGTTTCATCTGTAAAGTGGGAATACCTCTTTGAGAAGTTTAAATTACATAACCCATGTGAAAGTTTATTAGCATCATTATATTCCATATCAAAGCATTGAAAGTAGGAACAACTGCATGATTCCAAAGTAATATGTAATAAACCTAATAGAGTGATTGGTTTTTTAAAAATCTGAATAATTTCCCACAAATTTATTTAAGCTAAGTTTATATTCAGAGCAAGAAGGATGACACCACACACGCTTTTCTTCATTGACCTGGAGATAAACTTTAATCTGTTGTTTGGTAATCACACTGTTCTGAGGTTGCCTTGTTCCTTGTAAGAACAACAGCCTGACCCCAGAATCGGGGCACTAACATGTGTCAGTATGCATTCCCCTCCTTCCTCAGCTGGTCAGCAAGAACTTTTAACCCCTGGGCTTGATTTCTCCCTTTTTTTTTTTTTTTTTTTTTTTTTGCGGCACCAAGGATCAAACTCACAGCCACACGCCTGCCAGACAGGTGCTTAAGCCACTGAGCCAAACTCCCAGCCCTAGTTTTTTTTGAGGCAGGGTCACACTATGTAGCTCAGGCCGGCCTTGTGCTAGCGTTGTAGCCCAAGCTGGCCTCGAACTCACAACACTCCTCCAACCTCAGCCTCCCGAGTGCTGGGATTAAAGGCGTGTGCCACCACACCCGGCGTGGGCTTGATTTCTTAACCTTGCCTATTATTTGCAGGTGGGCAATATTTGGGGTAGATGTAGATTTCCTTTAATCTGAATTTTATTGGGTGTTGCCTGTGTCTTTTTAAATCTGAACTTCAATTCTTTATTAAAATATATACATAGACCCTACTGATAACACTGAGACTTTTTTTTCCCTGACTCTTATTCTCTACAGTCAAATCTGAAACTGACGACATGGCACTGATCTAACACAGGCTATGAAAATCTCAAGCCCCAAGGCGTACTGCGAAGTGAGCCAATAAGCTGGCCCCAACAAGAGAACTATAATAAGGAAACATCTTCCTGAGGGTTTATAACTTTATAACGTGTTCTTTTAAATATCTTAAAATGTTAAGTCTCCTAAACTAAATGTATTGCAAATTTTACCTCACCTACAGCATTTAAGATCTGTCTTCTGAGAGTAGTTTCTTATGAGAAGAAAAATCTACTCATACTGCTTAGAAAAGAACACACACATACACACACACACACACGTACACACATACATGGAAGCAACCAACACAACTTATCCAACAGAACATCATTGTTCGAATAATCCCATTCCCTACTTCCTGATACATTCTGAGATGGAAATTCCTAATTCCTGGAATCATATTACATTAGCTGCAGGAATCACATTGCTTCTGCCTGTTTTATATCTAGATCAAAATGTAAGACCAAGAGGTTGCACAAAGCAAATAAGCACTTTGCAGGTAATATATGATATATCAAATATAAAAGCTAGGCACAGCATTATACCAATAAACATCTATGAAGAACATCAAAATAGAAGGGGTTTACAACTACTAGTCCAAAGAGAGAAAATCCATTGGGAAATAGATTGTGTTTAGAATAGGAAAAATCCAAGTACTCTTTTACCACCACCACCACCACCCCATTTTTTAGCATTTTGTAACCAGAGTTAAGGCTATAAGCGTATTTTGTACTTTTTTTTCTTCTTGCTTTAATGGAAAAAAATTTAAAAACTAATACTTTTTGCTTTAGAAGCAGAAGTCCCAATACTTTGAAATTATCCTTTCCCTTTTCTGGCAGGAAATTTGTTTTACTTAGAAGTAACAGTTTATATCAGAACAGCCTTAGGATAGCAAGGCTTGTATCTTAACTCTGCTGCTTGCTAGCTCCATAACCTTGGGTTAACCACTTCCCACTACTGGGATTTGAATTCAGGGCCTCGAGTATGCTAGGCAAGTACTCTACCACTGAGCTATACCCCCAGGCCTGACCTTCGTCTGAATGAAGAGAGAGCATTGTCTTTTTGCAGTTCATACCCAGATTGAAGTGGGAAGTAAAAACTACATACAAATGAACTGCAGAAAAAGTATAATTCATCGTTATTGCTTGAATGATTTTTCTGTTTGTTCTTTGAGGAATCAAACAACTATCTTTCAATTACCTGTTTGTATTTTAATGTCATAGGGTCATAGTCAATGGGAAAAAAAACTACTTATTTCTGGCAACAGAAAACTTCCCTTGGAACCATCAAATAATCACTTATGGCCACCCAGACTTTGCATAAATAATTAAAATATGCTTCAATTATAGCCAAAAACATTCAGTACCACATCATTCACTATAATTCAATCTCGATCTACAATTTCTAAATTTAATATTAATAAATTATAACTTTAGACATTCATTTTAACACAGAGATTTAAAGACTTCCTCCAACCAAAGCTTCCAAAATTGTATCAACAGCCTGCTGTCCTGGTGTGCTGGCAAGCGCACAGTGGTCTGCCAGGCTGTGTCTCAAAGAACCAAGAGTTTTGTAGGCCGTTCATCAAATGTGAAGCTCACTTGTTGCATCCTTGGTTACGTATAACATATTAAGCTCATTTTCATAAAATTCACATTGACTTTGTCAGTATTATATTTTAATCCTATTCAAAATTTAGAAGATTCACTGCATAGAAAAAAGCATACTAAGTACTTCAAGTACAGGTCCTTTTTGACAGAATTCTAGGATAGGGTGCTCAGGGTCCACTGAAACTTCGCAGTGAAAGTTCAGGATAGGAGGAAAAGACACCAAGAAGTTTGTGAAAGCTGATCATTCCCTTTTGAGTCAGAGCAAGGGGTGGTTTTCCGTCTTCACGCAAGCAAAAAAAACAAAAAAAAAGAAGAAAGCAAAACTACCTTTCCCTTTCCCTTCCTGAGTTGCTGATAAGTTAGTTTTCAGTTTGTGGGCCAGGACATTGGCCTGGAAATGCCATAATATGGCACATTTGCAAAGGCTTTCTACAAAACCCAAATACTTAAAACTATGTAAATTAAATAAATGATATGAAAGCCACGAGTAAGTTGACCTGAGCTTTACGAACATACATTACGTGTTTCATGTATGCCTCCCTTGTTCTCTGAGAATGACTTGGAGCGTCCCATGACAAATGAGTAAAGCAGGTTAAACACGCGTGGTAATCCAAAGTTTTTCCCTGGTGTAGATAGCGTGACTCTGCTCAACCTCTCTGACTTCCAGCCAAACATTTTACTAAAACGGAGCATTCACATAGAGGAAATATTGTAATAGAATGACATCCCAAATTGGACAGGTAATTTTATTAATTTCGTACATAATAGAAATAGATCCACCATTGGTTTCCAAAACTCTTTAAAATTATAATAAAATATCTGTTAAAAAATAAAGTATCTCCAGGAGGATTTCAGTGTTGCGGGGCACACAAACAAATTCTAGAATGTGTATACAAACATAAAGGGCCTAAAATAACCAAAAATAATTTTGGAAAAAGAAGAATAAAGTCAGAAGAATCACATTTTCAGACTTTAAAAATTACTATGGCACTGAGGATGTTGCTCAGTTGTAGAGAGTTTGCTGTCGCACACAAGGCCCTGGGTTTGGTCCCCAACATCACACAC
>RJWM01036362.1:0-18192 GCA_004363535.1 Dasyprocta punctata
ATGTAAGATAACTAAAAAGAACACTGCTGAATGTATTCGTTATTGAGAAAGAACAATTAATACTCATATGATTAGATCAATCTTGCATGTCTATATCTGTTAATGTAAGAAACCATTTTAAAGATAACGATGCGCAATATTGCAACCATTGTCAAGCTTCTATCTTCCGGTTTTGTAAACCTGCAGTGTTGTGTATTTATTCTAGTCGTTTGTCTCTTTTGCTTGTTGTTTTTAACTATATATGTCGTCTCTTTTTTTAGTTTAGTTTAGTTTTGTTTTTCTTTGCTTAAATAAAAAAAAAGAAAAAAAATTAAGTTTAGGACTTCTCGCTAGGCAAGACTTACGAATATATTACAATTTTCTTTATCTTTCCTGCTTGAGAGCATGTATGAGACATGAATGGTAAGGATAAGAACTGTCTTTGTATGTACCTTGAGTCTCTCACGCCTGTGGCAGGATACGTGGGACTCTGGCTCTTCAGTTCTGCCATCTAAGGAGGGACTGACAAGTCTTTCTGGTACTTGTATGGAGAACCAGAGTATGACTGCAGAAGGCCAGGACCTTGGAGATGTCTGTGGGCTGGAAGGGGTCAGGAAAAGGCAGTCAGTCCTTGTCAGACCATAGCGATAAGGTCCAGAAAGTAGCAGAAAAAAGCTGGAGAGCGGAAACCTGAAAGGTAAAAATTCTCTGGCTATTTTGAAGAAAGTGCCTTGGGAGTAGCTTTTTTGCTTTTCAGTGAATGAGAGCAGTAGAAGAATTTTGAAAAAGCATATTACTGGAGATTCTTTGTTCTCTTTAAAAAGTCAAAAATTCAAATAAAAAATTTAATTCAGTTTTTAATTTTTGCATGAATTATGTACATTTAATCATGGCATTTCTCTGAGACTGATACTACAGAACTTGAGAAGTATCTAAAATTGTGCTTTAAGTTCCAAGTCTCATTACACGTAAATTTATTATAAGAACTTAGATATTCCAGATTCTTCTCTATCTCTTCCTTCTGTAATTCACATTTCCTCAAGTAGGTCTCTTCTCAATTTTTTGAATTAATGAAGTTCCCATCCAGGGTCTTCCTCTTTGCTCCCTACTTGGTTGCTTTCACCCTTTCTATTCCTAAACCGAAGCTGTCAGATTAGCCCTGCATTGCTCAAACACCAAGGCACAAGGTCTTTAGTTTGGCTGAGTTCATCTGAGATCGATCTGTTTGCAGGAAGTTTGGCATTTAAATGTTCAGGATGGTTCCATGAGCAAGACTGGAAGGCACATCTCATCTGAACCAATTGGAAAGAAGAAGTGGACTTAACCTGATGATTCTGAGTGTGCTTTTTTCTCTGCTGTGAAAATCTTGTTCTAAAATCATTTCATACTAATTATAGGGACTATTTTCTAAGACCTCTTACACATACAGGTGGGGCAGCATTAGCACATTATTTATATTAATAATTCAATGTTATCTCTCATAACTAATATGCTGCAAATATTGAGTGGGGAGCAGCTGTGTAGCTGCTCATATCTGAAATAATCAAAGAGCTAGTGTCTGTGAAAAGAAAGAGCTCAATTCATAACAAAACTGCATATATTTTTAATATAGGAAATACAGCTGCCTTGCAAAATTCTCTTTAGGACAGTGGGAGATGCTATTTTCCACATTCAGCATTCACCAGTTTTAGCTTTTCAAGCATAAACCATTTCAAATATTTCAGAGATTGAGATTTTTGTTGATTTTACTTTACTTAAGTTGGATGGTCAAACACTGCATTCTGGAGGTCAAGCACTTGATTGACAGTAGGCTCTGGTCTGAGCAGTCAGAAGGTATCAGGCAATGGCCCAGAGGAAAGAAACAAGGAACATTGGCTGGAAAAGGA
This sequence comes from Dasyprocta punctata, assembly GCA_004363535.1. NCBI lineage: Eukaryota > Metazoa > Chordata > Mammalia > Rodentia > Dasyproctidae > Dasyprocta > Dasyprocta punctata. Next base: position 1,866 of record RJWM01036362.1, read on the forward strand.
GCCAGGGGCCTTGGGTTTGGAAGTCTTACCTGTGGCAAAACTCCCCTTTTATAGGATGACATGAACAAGAGCCAGGGAAAGGCAAATGATGGTGGGGGCTGCGAGGGGTCAGGGCATGCGGAGAGGGGCAGGTGGAACATTGGAGCTGTTTTTGGTGAGACAGACTTTTGCTGCTGGGGTCTGCATACAGAAAAGGGGCCAAGGCTCAGTTGAAACTTAAAGAAACCAGGTTGGTTGAAGGAAAATACTATGAAAGACATAAGGGTTGTTTCCAACTTTCTGCCATTACTTTTCAACACACTTTAGCTCTTTTGGCACATTCTCACCATCCAGGTGTTCAGACAACCCCCCCTTCCCTTGAACTACGGGGTCACCCACATTGTAGCAATCATTGTACAATGTTCACCCACCAATTTTTCTCCTTCCCTCAAGTCTGGTTCCCTCTTTGCAGTTACCCTAGATCTTGGCTGGAGTTAATTTGACAACTGATGGGAGCTGGGGTGTCAATGACTGATAATATTTCCTCAGCTTCTGATCGCATTTTTATGCTTCCTAACATGGTTCAGAGGAAGTTCTAGTGGGTTTGGGCAGGGAAGAGGCCGTTCCCGGATTCCTTCTAGTTGCAATTGATTACACTACCTATGAGTAAAGAGGACGCCCTCCCCCGCACCAAGATCGTGAACTTGTTTGCTACAAGAATCGTAGTTTAGGAGAAACAAGAGTGAAACAAGTGTCAATAGGCCAGTTTGGGGGGATAAACACAAAACATGTGAAGGACTTAGCGAGCAGCAAGGTAATTTCCTAAGCTAATTCCTTTAAAAATGAGGGCTTCAATGGATGGCTTTCTCCAGAGTGTCTTTTCTTTTCTCTTCCTGTGTGGATGCAGCCCAGCCACTGCCCTGTTCACATTCATTGGTCACCTTAAGAGTCTGGGGCTGGAAAATGTTGCTTAGGTGTCAGCCAGGGCACTCCCTCTGCTTGGGGGAGAGGGAGCTGCCAGCCTGACTTTCTGTTTCCTGCCAGCTTCAGGAGCTAATGACTCAGATTCAAGCAAAATACAGAAGTAAAGCAAAAAGAGAGGGAGGCAACCTCAGCTCAGATGGAGGCCCCGGGTCCACACTGCAGCACCGCAGGATTCAATTTGGGGGAAGCTATCGCACTAAGGGCTAATGATGTCGTGCTTACTCTGTGTCTGAAGACACATGCATCTCTGCGTGCACATGGACTCCTTTTCCCTCACAGGCACGCAGTCACCATTCCCCCTGAGCTGGAATTGGGAGGCTGTTTCACCCCAGTTCAGGAAAAGCTTCTCTCTGAAGGCGCCACTATTAGGAAGCATCCTTCAGATTCTGTGATAGCAAGGAAGTCCCTGCCAGATGTTAGGATTCAGCCCGCTGCCCAGTTGTTGCTCCTTGCCTCTGTCGGTCTTGTTTCCATTCCTCACCCGGGGAGGTGTTGGGGAAGACTACCGACATTTCTTGGGAATAACACTGAAACCCAGACAAATGTGTTTTAAAGTCCTCTGTGGTTTCAGTAGCTTCCTGGATATTGGTCTGGTGGTTGAGCTGCTGCCAATGTTGACTTGCTGGTCATCTGAAAGCCAAACTCTACCCTAGAGGAAAGGGGCTAGACGAAATACAGCGATCTCTATTCTTTCTGTTCTTCCTCCTTCCATTACTCATGGACAGACCCACATCCCGCCACCTCCTTTCAGTTATCTTTTTGTGAGTAAACATTAGTCATTTCCCTCCCCGGGCCTTACGTCCATGCTCTGAAGGAGGAAGCATGGCCTCTTCAATTGAAGTCCAAAGTAGTTGCTGTAGTTTGGCTCTTAAACATCCTTCAAAGGCCCATGTGGTAAAGATTAGTGGGCTGCTTGGTGCTCGCAGAAGGTGGTGGAAACATTAAGAAGTGAGGGTTAATGGCAGGTTTGCAGGCCATCAGGGATGTGTCCTCAAAAGGGGACTGTGAAACTCCAGTCCCTTCTTCCTCCTCTGCCTTGCTTGCTGGCCATGAGCTGAACACTTTCTCTGTGTCACGTGCTGTCACTGTGATGTGCTACTGAACCAACAGGACTAACAGATCATGAGTTGGAACCTCAAAAACTGTTATCCAAAAGAAATCTTAAGCCAGATGTGATGGTGCACACCTGAAATCCCAGCACTCAGAAGGCTGAGGCGGGAAGATGGCCATAAACTCCAGGTTAGCCTGGGTTACAAAGAGAGGCCCTGTCTAAACAAAACAAAACAAAATGAAACAAAACTTTATATGGTACGTATATTTTTTGTGGCTGCTTCAATGTCCCGTATCAATTAAAAATGTTTACAGCAATTTATGTCAAATAAAAACATTATGTTGTATCTGCATCCATTTTATCCACTGTATTCAAATAAAGTTTCTTATTTTATAGATGAAATGACTAAGGCTCAGCAAGACTAATTGTCTCACTCAAACAATTGGTTGGTAACAAAACAGGTCAGGTATCTACATCTTTTAACTTTTAGGCAAATGGAAGCTATCTTATTAAACCATAGTTTATTTTTAGAGTGTTAGTTGAGGATATAGTTACTTAATCTTTATATTTCACAATGGCCTCCCAGGAGCCAACAAAATAACTGCCATCAGAGTTATGCAATTTCATTCTTGTTGCCAAATATTTATGTACAAAGTTCTTTATGTTCATCATAATAGCAAGTAATGAGATAAACACTGCTGTAATTACTATGGAGTTAGACTAAAATTTCAGTATATGCTGGTTGAAGAGATTGACCCAATTAAGTCAGATATAATTTCCAAGGTAAAGACTGTGGTAAGAGTGACTCCAATGGAAAGTCCCCTTTTGTGAACTTGGGTGTCCAAGTGGCAATGTCATCTCATACATTTATTTATTCTGCACTGAGCATAGTTTGGAAATATTGTTTAATTAGACTAGTGGATACCATGGAGGAAAAAAGAAACAATCTTTTTTTTCTTTTCCTTTCGTTCTAGGCTGACGATGCATTTAGAAGTGTTTTTATACAAACGTTTGGGAAAAGTATCTTATTTATGGCCAAATGTGAGTTAAATAAAAAAATTAATTGAAAATATTTTGGAATAATTATAGCATAATGCAGTTTCAAGAATAACTGAATCCATTGAACATTGAATCATTCAACTGAGTTTTATGATACATGTTATATAGCTAAAAGAGTTTTATGATAAAAGTGTAATTTAAAAATTCTAAGTTGCTTTAAATAGGCAAAATTATGAGGACACAATTTAGTATCCTTTGAATGATTTTCAATATTTTATTCTGCTTTTTGGGGGATTGAACTTTTAAGCTGTAAATGATAACAGAACGGTATAATCTTTTTCAAAGTCTTGTTATTAATCCAAAGAAATTACTACTCGGAGTACCTTAGTAATTTTTTTTTTTTACCTTGAACCGCATTATTTTATAGGCTACAGAGAGGCTTTTTTTTTTAAATTTGGTTTTACAATGATGTAAATACACTGGAATGATCAGTGACTCAGAATGCAAAGGATGCTTTGAAGAGACAGTGGAACAATGAGGGTAACACCTGCCAGACTATATGGCTAATTAGAACATGATAAGGCACAGTTTTTTCTGTGACCACTCTTTCCCAGTGTTGAAAAGTCCTGGGTAAAATATCTGTTAATAGGATAAAATAAAAAAAATTGTCCAGTAACCTACCAAGTAGCATGTATCTACACTACCATGGGACACGAGGCATTTTGGTATTGTGTTATGTTCTGTGCTTTATATGATGACAATTCTAAGAGAATAGATATTTGTGCAATATTTAATCAGTTTGGTAAAGTACATTTATTTATATTTTGGGGGATTTAGCATGTAGTGTTGGTATGATTGAGGACAGTGGTAAACAAAGCCATGCCTGTTATAAATAGAATAAATTTTCTGATATTATGAATTTGTTTTCTATTAGTTTTTCATTCACAAAATCATCTGTGATCTTACAACCTAAAAAGGCTTAGAGGACTTTTTCCGTAGCAAAAAGGAGACAGGATGGGAAGTATAGGAATAAGGAATTTTCTGGTTATTATAGACTATTGTGAATAAAATAGATAAATGTATGTTACTTTTGCAGACAAGCATGACATTAAAGAGATGAAAAGTGCTTTGAAATCATTTTTCTTACTTTTCTATAAACATCTGTATCCTTGATAATCAGCATGTGACCTTAAGGATCTCAACATGAGCAGTTACTAGGAGCTTGTTAGAGATGTATAATCTCTGAAATGCAGAGGCTTACAATTCGCAATTCACGAGATTCCCAGGTAGCTCATATTTGTGCTAAATGAGAAGCAATGCTGATATATAGAGTTTTTTCTCTTTCAATACCTGTGGAGGTATGAGGTTTCTCTGATGTTGGCAATGAAGTGGGAAACCCTCCCTCTTTCTATATGAACATAGATGTGAGAGTCTTAAAAATTGAAGGTAGAAACACTACTAGCATCAGTGCAGATAGCTAATATAGTAGTGCTTCTCAACTGTGGAGATGGCTCTCATAACATAAGGAAAAGATCAGAGGTGACTTAACACACCAAACTGAAGTTATTTTTCGCAGAGTCAAAGTTGTGGTAATAGGTGGAGCTTTTTTTCTCATGCTAGGTTACACTGTGTTACTTCTGGTTGATACTAATTTTTCCTTTTGACAAATTGGATTTTCTTCTTAGGCAATAAGTGAGAAGATTAATTTCATCACTCGATAGTCAGAAGCCTGAAGTGGATGCAAGCATACTACACTCACCCTGGCCTTAGGAATATAACTGATTTCTGTTCTTTGGAGTGTGGACCAGTTGCATCTTGGTTAATGGAGTTAACTAGACAATGAAAGATAGCAAGAAATTCTTCAACTCTGGTAGGAAGTAAAGAATTATCCAAGTAGAGAAACTAGGAACCATTATGTGAAAAAGAAGAGTTGTAAAAATAGCACAGAAAAATTAAAGAAAAAGACACCTTGGAGAGGATATTCAGAAGAGTCTGCCTCCAATTACAGTCCTCAACTTTCACTACATGTTAGAACCATGTGAGAAACTTGTAAATTTTCTGAATTTCAGGTTGCATTCAGACAATTGCATTAGAATCTCTGATGAGACCTAGGTATCAGATTTTTTTTTTTTAAATCTCTGAGTCATTCAGTTTTGGGGACAAGTTTCAGACCCATTGAAAATCTAAGTTCGCTCAGTGTTTTCTCCATCCATGGCCTGTATGTTTCCAGTGGGGAAGGCTGGTAAGCAGGTAGAGCTCCAGCATCTTGATCATTTGAGGAAAAGTCAAGAAGTGGGTAAGACATGAATGTCAGGCACAAGGCAGTATGTGATTAAATTCCTTGGTAAAGTTCTCTACTCCCTCTTGTCAACTCTTCCACTCTGCCAACGGACACTGTGGGCCATATGTGGTATCCAGTCTCCAAGATGGGCCTCCAATGACCCTCATTTCCTTGTATTTGTGTATTTGTGTGATTCTCTGCACAGTGAATCACATAGGGCTATGTGCAGTAGAGTAGGGCAGAAGCGAAGGTGCAGGATGTCCAAGGCTAGATCATAAAAGGTACTGTAGTTTTTGCTTTAGGATCTCAGATCACTCAAATAATTATGTAATTAATTAAAAATTAAAAAACATCAGAAGAAGTTCTATGGAGAAGGACAAGTTTGCCAGTCCTTTGAGAGATCTAACTTTGAAATAAATAATCTCACAGAATTAATCTTCAAATGATTCTAGTCCCAGCTATCATCTAATTGCAACCTCATGAGTGACTCTGAATCAGAACTGCTTAGGTTAGCTACTCTTGAATTTTTGGTTGCAGAAATTATGAATGATGATGATTGATTTTAAGATATTATACTTTGGAATGATTTGGTACACAACACTAAATAGTTAATACAGCAGAAATCATCCAAATGCTGGTTACCTATTAGTCTATTTGGGGGAGCATTTGTAGGTGATTTTGGGAGCATAGGCACAGAACTGCATTTAATTGTATCCTAAATTACATTGGCTACCTAGTAAGATAAATATTAAAGATTATGACAATGATGCAATGTCATTAATGTATTAGTTTTTCATGAAGTCTTGACAAGTAGCTGGGCAGCATTTGGAGTACACGTCAATGCTGTTTGATAAAACTTTTTGCAATTATGGACCTGTTTCATCTGTGCACAGTTCAAAATGGTTGCCACTAGTAACTGTTGGGTATCGAGCACTCGAACTTTAGCTAGTCCACCTGAGGGACTGGATTTTAAATTTTACTTAATTTTAAATTCTGTCTACCATACTGACAGAACAATTCTATATAATTTCTGAGAAGGATAAAAACAAAACAGAAACAGTGTGCCCTAGTGTGGAAGTTGCGAATTGAAAAGGGGTGAAAATTTCGGTAAGGTAGCAATTTATCTATGATATAGTCAATTAAAGGATTCTTATTTTATCTGCAAATACTTTGTTTCTCAGAGTAAGAGATGGTAAACTATAGAGAAGCAGATCACAAAGACTTTTGTATATCTAAGATGTAAACAAATTCAAGCTTTCTAAAATCGAGTAAGCTTTTAATAAATTTGAGAGGAATTCTGAGATGTTGTAAAAGCACAGCTATCTATATGGTACAAGCTGTGTGTCTTTCCAGAAAGAATCTAGCCCTTGCAGGTACTAATTTTTTTCTTCAACTATAAACTACTCAGGTGACTATAAACTACCCAATACAGTCAGGAATACTTCTACATAGTGTACCACCACAAAGATCTATTCATAATATCTACATTTTAAAATAAAAGGACTAGTAACCATATTTTATGTCATTAAATGCCCAATAGTTATGTCATAGAATATAGACAATCCTCATTTAATGACTGAGTTCCTTTCCTGTGACTAAATAGTTAAATGAATTGGTAGCTAAATAAGGAATTGTAAATAGTATGTATATTACAACATTCAGAACAAAGGCATGGCCAAAGGAAGCTCCAACTTGATGATTTTGCTTTTATTTGCACAACTCTTACATGAAGCACTGTAGTGTGCAACAGAATATTGTACTGTTCTGTACAGTACAGTCAGCAAAAATTACAGCACTGTATAAAGAAAGCATACTCTGCAAGAAAAAGTAATTTAGACTCTATCAACAAAATGTCCTGAACTGTACAAAAAAGAAGGCTGGTAGTAAATCTGAACAGAGTGAGTCAGTTGTAAGTCCAAACAGTTGTTAAATGGGTAGGTCATTAAACACAGAATATCTATATTAGACATATTATCAAAATAGTTCAATAAAAATGATTTATGAGTAAGCAACAAGTCAACATCTCTGAGACCAGGAGTTCAGATACTGGAGTATAGCAACTTGGGGAGAGAAGAAGGAAGCAAGTGGATCCTCGAGACCCAGGAAAGTTCTGAAGGGTGAACTGGAGTTCACAGGGAGAGTGAGGTGATGTACCTCAAGGCAGAAGAGAGAGGTGGCAAACTGTGCTTTCTCATTGACTCCTGGCTCACAGCATGAGAGAGGGGACTTGAGCTTATAGAGGTACACTGATGTTGGGGTACTCTGGAGGCCTCCAGGTAGAAGCGCACCAGTGGAGTGGAGCTGTGGATGAGGCGGGCTGCAGTGGAGGGAGATGACTCCATTCCAAATGTCCCCAGAAGAGGCTGATTGACTGGCTGACATTTTGGTGTGAGGCCAGCTGAACCTGTGGATTGTGGATTGGAGCAGCCATGGGTTGGCTTCATCTGGGACTGTCAGTGTCTGGGTAAGGCATAGCCTGGGGACACAGCCAGGATCAGAGATCAAGCTAACAAGAAACATCTGTAATATTGTGGGATGAACAACTCAGGTCACAGGCCCACAGCCAGAGACCAGGAGCCGCCTGAACTTCTACAGAGTGAATCAGCACCCCACCCTATTCCTGTTACAGGCTTGTTAATATTATACCGCTTACCATCCTAATCCTATTGGAGGCTTGTTGGGATCATACAGTATGGATCTGGGCTCTGTCTGCTTCCTTTGTCTACAGTGACCATGGAGACAAGGTTTGAAGCAGACACTACAACAAAACTGTAGACCCCAGAAGATAATCATAGGCTTAAAATCACAGGGAAGTCTCTCTCATTTGTTTGTTTGTTTTTTGGTTTTCTGTTGATGTTGTTTTGTTTTTTTCGTAAGGGTGAACATTGGTTTTAATCTTTTGGTTTTATTTAGTGTTTATTTTTGTTCCTTCCTTCTTTGTTTCTCTCCTGTCTTCTTCACCAGTCTCCAAAACTTAGATAATCTTCCTTTGTCCTTCAATCTTCGTGCTAATCTCCTTATTTTCTTCTATTTCTCTATTTTTTCCTCCTGCCTCTTTTAAATTTTCTCACCAGAGGGTAAAATCACTCAATTGAGGAAAAATTTCATGTATATAAATTTCTGGCTTGTTTCATATTTTGTTATATAACTATAAATGTTGTTCATATGGTTAAAGGTGGTGAATTAATAGTTACCACAGTTTCTCATTTTGCAGACTGTGCTAGAACCTATTGTTATTACCAATTGTACTGCCTTATGCAAGGTGACATAGTTATTCTAATAAGCTGTTCTTTCTTGAATGCCAAATCAAGCTTTTCCAAGGATCACAAAAAATACTATAGTCCAATACCAAAGAATCAGTGGCTAGGCCAAATAGGCAGCAACTACTTGCCCCTAACAAATTGAAGAGGTTGAATCTTACAGCATACTTAAAAGCCAAAATCCAGCCGTACCGAAAAGACATCCTTGAAAAGCAGTTGCTTTTTAAGGAGTTCTCAATACTAGTAATAAAGCTGCCAACCATAAGCAATTTACAAGCATCAACCCAGAAAATAATTTTTGAAAATAGTAAATGAAAAGACATGGAAGCAAGATGGAACCCCCAACCTCCAGCTTGGTCAAAGGAAGCCCAAGGAGCAGTGAGGTGGAATATATCAAAAGCCACCCACCTTAACTCTCTAAAGTGTAAACAGCAGAAGTAACAAAGCAGATGAACAAGACTCTAGAGAAAAATAAATCAGAAATAATTTCTCAGATAACTAAAGAGATGATGACCACAATGAAGGATGAGGTTAGTGAATCTAGAGAAGATGCGGATTTAAAAAAATAGAGGATTTGACTTCCGGGAAGATGGTGGAACAGTAAGCAGCAGAGTAAACCTTCCAGATGCTGGAATACCGTCCAGATGCTGGAATATAGTAACATGGGAAAGACAAGAAGGAAGGAAGTGGGTCCCCTGGACTCAGTAAGAATCTAAACTGAGAATTGAAGCCCATAGAAAGAGTAAAAAGAAAAACTTAAACGGAGAAGGCAGTTGCTGGTGGCACCCTTGCCCAGAGCTGGACCCACTGTGTGACAGGAGCTGCTGGAACCTGGGAACACATGACCAAGGTGATGTGGTGGCAGTGACCCTGGAGGCCTCTGCAGAGAGAGGCAGCATTGGAGGAGAGTGGCGGTGGACAGGGGGAGCAGACCTGGAAAACTACACTGGCTGATGGTGAGTGAAGAGGACTCCATCCTCCTGTGGGAGAGAGTGATTGGCTGGGAACCTTCTTGGAGTCGGGCTGGGTGGGCCCGGGGTTGGGGCTGCTCCTGACTTCCTCTGGCAGCTCCTAGCTGGGAGCAGACTCATGGAAATTGCTCAGACTGAGCCCTGCCCCTGCACACATTCTAGGGGCCATCTTGGAGGGTCCCTGTGGGTAGCCAGCTTGGTCTGAAGGCAGCAGCCCCACACACACTCCAGGGGCAGTAGTGGAGGATCTTGCTGGTGACCAGCCCAGGTTTGCAGGTGGCAGCCCCGCCCCTGTGTGCCCTCCCAACACAGGCTGGGAAAAAGCAGCAGACAGTGCTATACCAGCACACCCAGTGGCCACCATCAGATAACCATAATCAGCACTGGCTAGAGGAACCAAACAGTCTCATTTCAGAGAAATTGTAGCCAATGCGGGGAGTGCCTGGGACCCCAGTACCCATTTGTCGAGAAGAACCCAGGAATATGTCAGTATGAAGAAGCAAAAGGCAGTCTCTGGCCTCCAATCCAAGCAGAGCAAGTCCAGGAGATGCAAATGCAGAAGAGATCTGGAGTCCCACAACTGAAGTTTCTGAGGTGATGGCAACTGAAGTAAAGAAACAACTTCATGAGGCTATAAAAGAAATTTGAACAGAAATACTCAGGTAAAAGAAGAAATGAAAAACATAATAAAAGAATTTCTAGGCATCTCTAAAGAAGTCATAGATGAAAAAATGGAGCATAGGAAAATGAGGAAAGCCTTGAATGAACAATGCAAAAAAGGTTTATAATACATGAAACAGATTCAAAGAGATAACCAGGAAATTAAAAACTCCATTGAAAGTTGGCAAAACCACTTGAAAGAAACTGAAGATAGACTCTCAAACCTTGAAGACAGGTTTGCAGCTTGTGATCATGAAAGGAAAGATCTCTTAAAAGTAACAAGGAACCTGGAAGTAACAATTCAACAGCTATGTGTCAACCCAAAGAAACATAACTTAAGAATAAAAAGTGTGAGTCAAAAAGCAGGAGTCAACACAAATGACATTAAAAGTCTATTTACAGGAATAATATCAGAAAACTTCCCCACCATGGGAAAAGGAAGTGACATTCAGATAAGTGAAGCATATAGAACTCCAGCTAGCCACAACCAAAATAAATCTACACCCAGACATACAGTAATCAAGATCCCAGAAATTCCACACAAGAACAGAATATTAAAAGCTGCTAGAGAAAAGAAACAGATCATCTACAAAGGAAAACCCATCAGAATCACAACAGACTTCTCAACACAAACCATCAGGTCAAGTGAAGTATTTCAAGTGTTGAAAGAAAACAAATTCCAACCCAGTTTGAGGTACCCTGCAAAACTATCTTTCAAAATTAATGGAGAAACAAGATACCTCCATGACAAAGAGCAACTGAAGGAATTTACAACTACCAAGCCAACCCTACAAAGAATACTGAAGGACATTCTAGAGAGAGATTAAAAAAAGACCACAGCTCCAGAAAGAGTGGCAGAGGGATAGCACTGAGTGGGGCAGACAATTGAACAGAGAGGAAAAGTAGGCAGCCAATGGCAGGAAAATAGCAGGGCAGAGACGAGGCAGTGCATGTTGGCCTTAACTATTAATGTAGATGGCTTCAATTCACCAATAAAAAGAAACACAGGCAGAGTAAATCAGGAGACTGGATCCATCAATATGCTTTATACAAGAAACACATTAAACTCGAAAGGGGGTTCATAGACTGAAAGTCAAAGGAGAGAGAACAATGCTCTATGTGACAGTGAGCCAGAAAGAATTAGGGGTAGTTGCCCATCAGCTACACAGTGGACAAGAAATACATGGCATTTTTATCCAATGGAAGGCTATTCAGCTATAAAGAAAGACAACCTCAAGCCTCTTGTAGGTAAATGGATACAACTTAAGATCATGCTCATGGATGAAATGATCCAGAGTCACATGGGTGAGCATCATGTTATCTCCCTAGTACAAAAAAACTAAAGGAGTTAGTAGGATTCAAAATGCACAATACATATTGTAAAGATGAAAGGGGAAGAATTATCTGAAAAGCGAAGGCAGTGGCCACTGTTAATCTACTATCATGATTTGAATCCTGTATTGTTTTTATTGTTCTGTTTAGTTTGGTTTTATTCTATTTCCATTTGTCTAATTTTATTATATTTGATGGCGTGGACAGCTATTTCAAAGATAACAAAATACGTTATGGTAGCCATTATTGATATCTGATCACCTTGTTTTGAAGCCATGTATTGCTTTCATTGTTTTGTTTTGAGTGATTTTATTGTATTTTGATTTGTGCGATTGTATTATGACTGATGACATGGGCAACTGCTTAGAAGATGACAAGAGACATTATGGTAACCAGTGTTGTTTTACTATTGTTTTGAAGTCCTGTATTGCTTCCATTGTTTTGTTTTTGTTGGTTTTATTCTGAGCACTTTTGTTTGATTATATAATGCCTGACGGTATGGGCAGTTATTCTGAAGATAACAAGAGGTATTATAAGGAGAAAGGAGGAAAGAAGGAAGGGAAAAGGAAAAAGACATAAATTTGTATATATGTATACATAAGACAGTTAAAATGACTATACTACTAAATGCATTAGTTATTGAAAAAGAATAGTTAATACATGATTAGATCAATTTTACATGTCTATATCTGTTAATCTAAGCAACCCCTTTCAAGGTAACAATATGCAATATTACAACCATTGTCAAAACCTATCATCTTGTTTTGTAAACCTATAATGTTCTTGTATTGGATGTGTTGTTGTTGTTTGTCTCTTTTGCTTTTTGTTTTTCTTTTCTGTGTCTTTTTTCTTATAAATAAAAAATAGAGGATTTTAGGAAAATGACAGAGATCATAAAAGCCCAACATAGGAAAGAATTGAAATCTATGAAGAGTTTCAAACAGATATTCAGCAGATGAAAAATTCTACTGAAAGTACAAGAAACAGAATCTACCAATGTGAGAACCAAACATAAGGTCTAGAAGATAGGTTTGTGGTTAGCCATCATGAAAAGAAAGACTTCCTACAAACAGCAAAGGAGCAAGAAAAATCAAACCCTCAGCTTCTATTTGAAGCAAAGAAGAATGGCATAAGATTAATGAAAATCAATGAAAAAACAGGAGATAGTGCAAAGGACATAAAAAATTTGTTCACAGAATGAGTGATAGAAAACCTCTCAAGCATGGAAAAGAATTCAACATAGAGATAAATGAGGTATATAGAACTCTAATTAGCTATGTTGAAAAAAATGTACACCAAGGTATACAATAGTCAGGATTTCAGAAATTCAGTACAAGAACAGAATATTAAAAGTAGATAAAGAAAAGAAATAAATCACCTATAAAGGAAAGTCCATCAGAATCACAGCAGACTTCTCAACACAAACCCTTAAGTCAAGGAGAGCTTGAAGTATTTCAAACCCTGAAAGAAAACAATCTCCAGCTCACACTGATGTACTCTACAAAACTATCTTTGAAAGCTGATGGAGAAATAAGATACTTGCATGATAAAAACACCTGAAGAAATTTATGAAAACTAAACCAGCACTCCAAAATTTTCTGAAGGCTATTCTAGAGATAATGAAACCTACAATTCCATGAATCCCCATAGATGGAATCCACTAGGCAAGGAAAGGAATTAAAGAGAGGAAAGAAAGGGCACCAACAACAGGAAAATAATATGGCAAGGATAATTTAATACATATTAGTTACAACCATCATTTAAAACAGTCTCAATTCACTGATCAAAAAAAAAAAAAGACTGGCACAATGGATCAAGAAGCAGCATCCAACAATATGCTGCACACAAGAAACAGATTTAAGTTAAAAACAAATCCATAGACTAAAAGTCAAAGAAAGGAAAACAATATTCCATGCAACAGAAATCCATAAAAAAAGTGGGAGTAGATTTTTTGTTGCAGACAAAGTGGATTTTGAACCACTACTGATCAGGAGACACAAAGAAGGTCACTACGTACTTGTTAAGGAAACAATCTTAGAGGAAGAGATAATGATCATAAATATACATGCACCAAATACCAGTGCATTCAACTATATAAAACAAATATTAACAGACATGAAAAATCAGATAAGCATCAATCAATTGCAGTAGGAAACCTCAAAACCCATTGTAACTATACTGCAACAAATAGATCAACTAGACAAAAAAACTCAACAAAATAATCAGAAAAGAACCAAACCTCTGAACAAATGGACTTAGTAGATATCTACAGAATATTCCACTCCCACAACATCAGAATACACATTCTTCTCAGCTGCACCCAGGACATTCTCAAAAATGGACCACATACAGGCTCAAAGACCATGCTTAAATAAATGCAAAGGGATTGATACTATCCTATGCATATTATTATACCATAATGCAGTGAAATTGGAAATCAATGCCAAAAGAAACCACAAAAACTGCATAAACACATGGAAATTAAATAAAACACTCCTAAAGATCCAATATGGTCACAGATGAGGTTAAAGAAGAAATTAAACAGCTTCTACCACTAAATGATTACACCAATGCAATATAGTGGCACTTACGTTTATTTATTTATTTATTTATTTATTCTACTTAAAAGAGAAAAAAACACAGAAAAGAAAAACAAAAAACAAAAGAGACAAACAACAATAAACCCAAAACAATAACATAATGAAACTTATGGACGCAATGAAAGCAGTCTTACAAAGAAAATTTATAGCAGTGAATTCCCATACCAGAAAAAAACAGTGAGCTCAAATAAACAACCTACTATTGAACCTCAAGCTTCTAGAAAAGGAAGAGCATGTCATACTCAAAACTCTTATAAAGAAAGTAAGTATAAAGATCATAGCAATAATTAATGCAATTGAGACTAAGAAAACAATAAAAAGAATCAATGTAATGAATTGGTTCTTTGAAAGATTGAATTAAATAGACAAACCCTTAGCTAACCCTATCAAAAAAGGAAAGAAAAGACTCAAATCTATGCAATTAGGAATGAAAAGGGTGAAATCACAATGGATCCTGCAGTGATTCAGATCATTAATACCTACTTTGAGAACCTGTATACTGACGAGATGGAAAACAGAATAAAGAAACAGATTCCTAGATACATATGAACTATCAAAGCTAAGTCAAGAAGATATAAGAATTGCAAATAATCCAATATCATTCAATGAATTTGAAGATGTAATTAAAAATCTACCAACAAATAAAAGCCCTGGCCCTGATGGATTCATTGCTGAATTCTGCAAGAAATTTAGAGAAGATCTAATGCCACTACTCTTCAAAGTTTTTAGTGAATTAGTGAATTTAGTGAAAGCAATACTCCCAAACTCATTCTTAGAAGATAGCATTATCCTGATACCAAAACCAGAGAAGGATTCAACCTCCCACCCAAAAGAAAAAAAAAAAAAAAAAAGAAAAGAAAAAGAGAGAGAGAGAATCTACTACAGGCCAATCTTCCTAATGAACATAGACAAATATCTTCAATAAGATGAGCAAACTTTCAACAAGATTATATACCATGACCAATTAGGTTTCTCCCAGGGATGTGGGGGTGGTTCAACATATGCAAATCAGTAAATGTAATATTAACAGAAACAAGGACAAAAATGACACAGTCATCTTAATAGACACCCAGAAAAAGTATTTGAAAAATCCAACACCCTGCAGATAAAACTCTACAGAAAATTGGAATAGATGGTCCATCTTTACCTCAATCAGACAAAAGCCATCCACGACAAAACAGCAGAAAACTTCACACTAAATGGTCAAAAACTGAAAGCTTTCACTCTAACATCAAGAAAAAGACACAGATTTCCATTATCATTACTCCTATTCAATATAGTTCTGGAAATATTAGCCAGGGCAATCAGAAAAGAGAAAGAAATAAAAGGAATAGGGTAGAAGAAGTTAAATTATCATTATTTGCAGATTACATGACGCTCTACATAGAACACCCCCACAACTCCACCGAAGACCTACATTTAATACAAAATACAAAGTCAACATTCAAAATCAATAGCATTTCTGTACAAAACAAAATTATTGAGAGAGAAATTACAGAAACCACACATTTCACAATAGCATAAAAAATGAAATACTTTGGATTCAATCTAATGAAGAAAGTAAAAGATCTTTACATTGGAAACTATAGAATTCTGTAAAACAGGATTAAAGAAGATATCAGAAAATGGAAAAATATCCCTTGTTTCTAGATGGGAGGAATGAATATAATGAAAATGTCCATACCTCCAGAATTGTTACATAAATTTAATGTAGTCCTGATCAAAATACCAACAGTATACCCCACAGAATTAGAGAAAACAAACCTAAAATTCATTTGGAACCAGAAGAGAGACAGAATAGCAAAAGCAATCCTGAACAACAAAGGCAAGGCAGGGTGCACCACAATCCCTGACTGGAAATGATACTACAAAGCTACTGTGATAAAAACTGAATGGTACAGGGAAGGCAAAACAAAACAAAATGAAACAACAAACAAACAAACAAACAGCCCCAAAACCAAACCAACAAAAAAGAAAAACAAAGTAAACAAAGCAGCAGCAACAACAGCAACACAATCAAGCATCAGTGGAACAGATTAAAAAATGCAGAAGCAATTCCAAACACATTCACTCACTTCAACTTTGACAAAGAAGCCAAACACTTTCCCAGGGAAGAAAGATATAAACTGTGTGGAGAAAACTGGCCTTCCACATGCTGAAGAGTAAACCCAGACCCATATCTTTCATAAGGCACAAAACTAAAATAAAAA